>JASANE010020168.1:0-56150 GCA_030248225.1 Trileptium ribeirensis | reverse complement strand
ACCATTATCGTTAATTGGAACACGTTGTTCTTCGAAGAGTTGCCGTGCACTAATCCAGCTAATAGGTAATACGCGTCGGTGAATAACTCTGATTCTCTGTTGATCAGCTTGTCGTTGGTCCATATTTGAAAATCTGTTCCTATCTCTGTGAGCTTCAAAAGCCGCATCGTTCATATTGTCATGATTTCTGTCGCGATGAGTTTCAACAGCCACATCATCAATATTGTGACAATTTCTCCAACGATGAGCTTCAACAGCTACATGGTGCATATTATCGTGACGATTTCTGCCACAATGAGCTTCAACAGCCGCACCATTTATATTGTCGTGACGATTTCCATGACGATGAGCTTCAACATCCACATAATTCATATTGTCGTTATGATTTCTGTCACGGTAAACTTGAACAGCCTCATCATCTATATTGTCGTAATCATTTCTGTAACGGTGAGGTTCAATTGCTGCATTAGTCATAGTAGGGCGCCAATGTCGATGTCTATATTAACGCTGTGTGCATTACGGATTGCTCGAACAGTTTTTTGTCGCCTATGCAGCCTACATTCAGCCACTACCCGAGCGTTTCGGCTTAGAGTTAATGTTATAGGTTGGGTAGTACTAACGTCCTCAGACTTAGAACGCAGCACCTGTGCCGATAACATTAGTGCGGTTCTGAAGGCAATCGGTTTGGCAGGCATACGTAGATGGGAGCCTTCTAGCAACTGCTGACTTTGTTTAGGTAAAGGGGTTGATTAGCAGGGGCGTAATAGGAAGCTATTCCGATTGTTGACATGAAATGGAAGAACGGTAGCTTCCAAGGCAGACGTAGAAGAAATCTGTAAAACAATTGTTGCTGACGTTATTCAGACGGTCGGTAGATATAAGCTCTGGTGTTAACAGACGTGGTTCAGGAACAATGGGTTCGCAGGAAGATATAAAAGTAATCTCAGGCGTTAAGAGACGTAATTTAGGAACTTTTGATTAGTAAGCAGACGTACAAGGCTCTGCTAGCGATAACAGTTGTGTATGAGAAACAATCGTGTGGCAGGCAGATGTAGAAATGGTCTCTGGCGATTGCTAATTTTGTTGACGAACCATTGGTTCTCAGAAAGCTGTAACGATTGGTCCAGGAATAGTCGGTACGTAGGCAGACGTAGACGAAACTCTGGCGTTAACAGACACGGGATTTAGGGACAGTGGGATCGCAGGTAGACATAGAATTAAACGTTGGTATTAACAGATGTTGTTTAAGAATTCCGGTTACTGGCACATGATTACCAATGAAGCAATTGAAAGTGACCGATACAGAATGTTATCGACAAAATAGATGAAGAGGCAGTTCAAGTATACCGTGACAGAAATCATAACGACAATATGAATTATGTGGATGCTTTAGAAATGATTGTTCATGGAAAATCGTCACGACAATATAAATGATGCGGCTGTTGAAGCTCATTGTGGCAGAAATCGTCACGATAATATGCACCATGTAGCTGTTGAAGCTCATCGTTGGAGAAATTGTCACAATATTGATGATGTGGCTGTTGAAACTCATCGCGACAGAAATCATGACAATATGAACGATGCGGCTTTTGAAGCTCACAGAGATAGGAACAGATTTTCAAATATGGACCAACGACAAGCTGATCAACAGAGAATCAGAGTTATTCACCGACGCGTATTACCTATTAGCTGGATTAGTGCACGGCAACTCTTCGAAGAACAACGTGTTCCAATTAACGATAATGGTCAAATGAATTACAAATGTTTCCGCTGTGTCGCTCTACATTGGCTTGCAGAAAAGACTTCAGGAAATCACAGAAATCTATGCTTTACGTCTCGCTGTCATGGTGGCTTCGTTACCATTTTGTTGCGTCATGAACGTCAACCCCGCTCTTCATCAATTATGCGCTGGCCAAGATGATAGAAGTATAACATTGCACGTCAAAATCAGAACATCTAACGCAATTGTCTCTTTTAAAAATAAACCTTGATTGAGCCAGTTAGTATTACCTACAGATTATAAAGGTCAGTTGGTAAATCGCATTGGATCCTTGGTACCGCAGCCTAACGAACGCAAATAATTCTTGCAGCTCTATATATCACACTGAAAAAACTGCATAATCAGCTAAATTTTTGCAATAATGTTGATCGTGAGATATTGTTAATTTTGTAAGACATTATTCATCAGCTTAACCTGTATTTGCACGTTTACAAATATGATCATGATATCATTCCACGAAATCCAGCAACCAACGTTGAAATGGTAATAAGTTATATTGCAACATCTGATAAACGTCGTTACGATGCTTCTCTTCATTCAGAATTTGCTACAATTACACTACTAATTAGTGCTAGCATGGGCCAGCGCAATATTACTATCCGCCAGAGCTGGTCGTTTATGTTGAGTCTACGAAACAAGTTCTGCGACCTATTTTAATACGCTTTCAAGAGGTGAACGGTAGGAATCCTAATTATCAAGCCAGAGGTTGTCGCGAACGCACTTTTGGCTTTGTAGAACACTGCTACCGCTTAAACGTTCGTTATACAGATTCTCGTTTACACGCGTGCGGCCGTCTATTCTATCAATATATTGTGGATTGTTGGGCTCACGTTGAACAGTATCATCGCAATTGGTGTTTTCTAGACCAAAATATTCTCCGCGCAGGATTTTACCAAAATCATCACGGTACTATCGCTTTAGGCGAAAATATTGGTCGTCGGATTTTATGTTCATCGTTTCAAAATGACTCGCGACAAATGTTCTCAAATTACCAAGAGTCAGTGGCTGTGGTCATGACATTGGGCAAGCCAAAGCTTATTCATAAATATGACGTGTAATCCGAAATGGGCTGAAATAACGTCCACTTTATTTCTTGGACAAATAGCTAATAAATCGAATCTGATTTATGCTCACGAGTTTTAAGTTAAAGTTTTAAGACCTCTTCAGAGATCCTACTGAACAATAGATTTTTGGTAAAGTTAGTGAAGGTTGTCTGTAGTGGAATTCCAACAACGAGGGTTGTATCACGCCCATATCCTACTTATGCTTGGTGACGAATTCAGGCCACGAGATGCCGAAGATTCCGATAATACGTATCCTATGCGCAGAAGTGCCGGACCCGGTAACTGTACTATAACATTTCTAAATAATATACGGTCTGTCGATTCAAATGCCGTGCGGATTGGCTTTCCTCCCTCTCCCTACATAGTCTATAATTCTTGCTGAATAAAATACTGTAAGCAATTCTATGCCCATACTACGGAAGAAGCATCTGGTCTTTTCCGTCTATCGTCGACGAAACAACGGTCATATAGCTATTATAGGAAATCGTCAACGGTACCCAGTCGATAATATATGGGTTTTGCCTCACAACAAATGGCTATTTTATGATCGACGTATGTCATATTAATGTCGAAATCTGCTCAACCGTACCAGCGGTCAAGTATTTGCTCACCGTATGCTCACCGGCCGGCATCATTTCACAATTTGATTGTTGAGAGAATTTGCCAATAGCGATGCCGCCGAAATAAAGACACCGTAATCGGTGCCATGTGTCATGTCGTTGTCAACCTGCGGTATGTAAGATTGATTCTGAAGCAAAAATAAGGCGGCAGCAGACAGGGCTAACTAAGTTGTGGCAGTAGACCTGAGTCGTGGAGACGCCTTTTGAAACTGATCAAACTCGGCGCGGCGACAACCATGTCGGGTAATCGGTTCCAAAGTTCGATCACGCGTTATGAGAAACTGTCCCTCGCATAATTCCACCGTGGAGTGAACTTGGGTTTTAAACGGTATCGGTGACCACGCGTTTGAACAGTCGGGTGTAGATCAAAAAATAAATGAACGGTATTGTGTATAGTCTATTGGTAGAGCGGTCAGATTGTGACAGAGTTTATAGACCATAATAAGATCGGCACGTATACGTCGCGTTTTGAGTGACTGTATTCCAAATCGACGCAGACGTTCTTCATAAGATAGGTCATTAAATCCCCGAACCATGCGAGTTATCCTACGCTGAACTTTTTCGATGATTCCGATATCACGGTCGTAGTGCGGACACCACACAGTGCAACAATATTCGAGATTTGGCCTAACGAGAAACTTGTTTAGTTTCCGAATAATAGGCACGGATTTGCTGTGAATTATTCTACTAATACAATTTACGACGCGCTCGGCGCGGCGGACTGCATCCGCGCAGTGAAATGAACACTTTAAATTATAGGCAACTAATACACCCAAATCTCGCACATACTCTTTAGAGTTTAAAGTCTGTCCTCCCATTTCATAATCGATACAGGGATTTGATCTGCCGAAATGAATCACTGCACATTTGTCGACGCTAAAGTCCATAGACCATAATTTCGACCACTCCCAGAGGGAATTTAAATCGGTCTTCATGTCCGTCGTAGCCACTAATGTAGAAACTGGAGTTTTCGGAATGCGTCGAAAAATTTTACAGTCGTCTTTTACAGCAAATTTTAAAATCCCGCTAGAAACACAAGCGTCGATTTAACGTAGTAAAGAAACAGGATAGGCCCCAATGAGCTACCTTGGGGTACGCCGCTAGAAACTGAATAATGGTTGGATCGGGCGTCACCGATAATAACAGATTGTGTACGGTTTGATAAAAAGTTACTCATCCAAGACAAAAGATTTCCACTGAGCCCATGAGCTTCTAGGATGGCAAGTAGTCGGAGATGTGGGACGCGATCAAAGGCCTTTTGGAAGTCAAGATAAACGCTATCGACCCAATCGTCGTTGTTTAAACAGTTTATTACCCAATCCATATAGGTGAGGAGCTGAAGTTCACAAGACAAACCAGACAAAAAGCCAAACTGTGTCGCGTTTATTATATTATTTTCCACCCCAAATGTAGTTAGGTCTGCCGCTATAACGATGGTCTTTCCGATAACTGATGTGAGACTAATAGGGCGGCAATTTCCCGGATCGTGAAAAGAGCCGTTTTTATGCAGAGGGATGACGTTTGTATAAACATGTGTACAAGGGCGACGATCGTGTTGGCCTGCAGTACTGATTGATTGATCACGCCATGCTCAATCAGCCTATTAATGAAATACAACATTATCTAAATGCCCGCTACGTTTTCACCTCTAAATGGGATTGGAGACTGTTCAGCTTCGTTCTGCATGAGCATGAACCGACGGTTGGTCGTTTGCAGGTATATACATTCGCCCAACCAACAAATGACATATTTCAGCCCACAAATTGGTATCAATGCTGCTGCTAATCAGCCACCTACCCAACTACACTTTAATGCAGCAATAAATAACGAAAACGTAGAGCACTTTTTTGTCACTAAATATATACGTCCATCCTTATTTGTCTGGGATGAAACTGGAGCAGCAGTTATTGGAAGAATGTGCACGGTTCAACCATTTACATCTTCGAACACTATTTGTCATATAATTCCCGGGCCAACGTCATTTAAACAATTTATGGAATTCATTATACAACATTCAGGGAAGCTGCTATTATGTTGCGGTTATTCGATAATGACCATGAATGAGATAATGTTATGAAGGAAAGAACCGCAATACGCACTGGCACACAGCTTCACCTACTATTTGTAAGCTTTTGTACGGTTCTCCATCGTTACTCGAGGAGCTTTTTGAACGATTTTTACTGCCGCTTGGAGAAGATGTATCGGACCGTTTCCCAAATCTGAGTAGCGATGAATTGCGCAATGCAATACTTTATAACATAGAAGCTGAGCTACTCGCAGTTGGAATAACACTGAACGATTTCTTTAATATGGCATTACCACGGCATGATGCGGCACCCTGTGTAGTAGAATTGATAGAGCAGCACAATCTTATTACGGTAGATATGAATCAGGGAATAACCGGAACCGAAATTTACCGGAACCGGAACCGTCCATTTAAACCGGATCCGGAACCGGAACCGTCCATTTAAACCGGATCCGGAACCTGGTCTTCGAAATTTATATATAGTAAAACAGATGATGGAAGAAATGAAGGTATAGTGGATTTAAAATGCATTAAAAATAACTTTTACATTAAAGTTAATGTATTGCGATGTTATTATTGCCTTTCTGAAACTTTAAAGAGACTGAGGAAGCTAATAATGTTTATTTATCGATCAAATATGTTGGTTTTGGATATTCAGAGCAAAAAATGTCTTCCACCATACACCATTGCGTATACTGCGTCAAATTCAATGTGCTTACAAAGCTTGGAGCGTAGAATACACACTTTCGCTCTGTCTCCAGTCGCCTCCCTTGACTACACATACGTTTGTTGCATGTTCTTCTGTAGGAAACTTAAAATTATTGGTTTATATGATTCTAAGAGAAAATAATAGATAGAAGGTAATTTTCTGATCAGTGGTCAGAGACACTGGTTAGGCTATCGTTGGACAAACAGTGCCCGTCAGTTTGATCATAATGATGATAACTTTATAATCAGAATGCTATAAATAAGACACACTGTGATGCTGCTCGCACAGTTTCAATAAATACAGTTCATTGCCAAGAAAGCAGTTTCTAGCTGCGTTGCAGATAACGTTAGTTTACTTTAATTTAGACTGATTTACCAAGTTTACAAGCGCACTGGCGGGTGCTTGACGCAATTTATGTTAGCCAAGCATACCCTAAGTACTTCTGCGTAAGCCGTACTCTGTTACCGAGTGGGACCGGTTTAATTCAAACGTATCCCACAGACTTCTGGATGTGTAAAATAGCTGCTACAAGCATCGACCTGGCTTTGATTTAACAAACTCCTGCAGGTTATTATGAAAAATTCCTGCTCAAATTATGTGCCCTACTTACGTTTCACACGAAAAATTGGTTAGTTAATCTTTTCTTTTGCTTGGTTGTATTGGAGCTTGATCATTATATATGATCATCAATATATATTTCATATGTTTGGATTACAGGATGAAGCAAAAAACGGAAAATTTCAAACAAATTTTTAAACCGGAATTCCGGTTCCGGTATGGTTTTTGCCCTTTGCCGGAACCGCAACCGGAACACGATTTTTGCCGGAACCGGAATTCCGGTTACTCCCTGATATGAATGTAGAGTAAATGCGTCAAAAACAACGGGCAGCTTAATGCTTACAATAGAATTGTTGCAGCTGTACAATACGTGGCAGAATAACTGATTGTTTTTCATCGATTCTCCAGCAGGAACTGGAAACATCCACTTTTAATGCAATCATGGATGGAAGTCAGCACCATATACACTTGTGTTGCCTTTTACTTCTCCATGGTGGCTGCACAGTTAACAGAAGATTGAAGTTATCAATTAGTGGCCTGAATGACATTTCAGTATTCAGCATTTCTGTGCAATTTGGGATAGCGGAACTTTCCGGCAAATGGTATTTGTTGTGTGGAACGAAGCAACAACGGCGAATAAATATCTTCCATTCGTGGGCAAATAGTTGTTGGTTCATTTGTCGTTTTTGAATATAGGCCCGTCAAATTCTACCTACTGTCTGACATGGTCTACGTCCAGACAGTTAATATCTCGATCAAATGATGGAATCATTGGAACTTTGCGCGCAAATTAGGTTAACTACAAAATATGACGCTTCATACTTGCCACGATGATAAGAAACTTTCCTAGATTTTTACTAGGAAGTGGAAATGGAACCTTTCAAACCATATATACATCCATCAGTATTACCATGACATTATAGCTATTCCGGAGCAATGCTGGGTACGAACCCTGGAAGCGTTAGTTGCATTTATATTTCCAAATTTCAACAATCTTATCGAACAATTTTCTGCTATTTTGACGCCGGAAAATGTCGACGCTGTTGTAATTGATGGCAGCACCAATGGCCACATTCGCAAGCAGTACGACGAAAACACAGTTTACTTAGTGTTAAAAACCTTACATCTAAGTAGGGCCGACGAACCGGGGAATGTTGAAGTAAAAAATGTAGCACGGGTTGGGAAGAAAGGAAACCGTCCACGTGCTCTCAAGATCGTACTTGGGTCTGAAGCCCAGAAGTATACTGTACTCTCTAAAGCTCGCTTATTGAAAAATTCTGAGTATCAGCATATCTCAATTCAGCGTCACCTCACGAAGCTGCAGGTAGCTGCTGATAAGAAACTTCTAGATGATCACAAAAAACGGACAGTTCAAACCAAAAAGCTTTTGTGCGTAATGGTCGTTTGTTTGCTAGAAAAACTCAGCATGGCGGTCCTACTAATACTAATAATCAGCCTGGTAGCACAGTCGCCAGTACTCACAATAGTAGCGGGCCAGCAACGCTCCCTTTAGGGAACCGGCTTCAGTAACTGGTGCTACTGACTTTGACTGTTTGTTTCGCCTAATTCACTTAACGTTTTAACTTCCAACCGTTGTTCTCATAATTATTTTTCTGAACTTAATTATTTTGATGTCAATAATTGCAACTGTCAAAATGGCATAACATCTCATTCATCAGTTCATGTTAATCCAGTACGCAAAACTCTTTTTATCATTCAACGCAAGAAGCTTGATGAACAAATTGCACTTATTTAACGCTTTAATTGCAACACGTGATAACTGTCTGCGAGCCTTGGGGCAGAGCAGAAATTTTTGATGCTGAGCTTAGTCTACCTAACTATATATACCGTGTTCCGATCAGACCGTTCTAACAGATGGTGTCCTGCTTTACATCGGTAATTGGCTTCAACCCATAGCAGCACTATACGTCGTCAAAATGGGCTATCAGGACATAGTCGCAGCCCGAATTAGCTTGCTTAATAATGACAGCATCACGACTGTTAACGTGTACAGATCCACACCAAACACGCCTGCAATGAATTGTACGCTATATAGCGTAATTTCCAATCTAGCCAATATAGACTCATTACATTTGCTATTAGTCGGGGACTTCAATTTTGGAGAAATAAACTGGCTGGATAATATTTGGCCGCCTGCGTGTGACGAATTCATCAACTGCATTGACGACTGCAATCTAACGCAGCATGTTACAATTCCAACAAGGCAAGACGCTGTACTTGACCTTATATTTCGCAATGAAGAAAATATGAAACACCGTGTAGTCACGGAACCGCCTCTTGGTAATAGTGATCATCTTATGTTGTCATTTGACCTTAGTGTATACTGATGTCAGTCGTCATCGACTTGGTAATAGGATGCTTAACCTGTGGCGTCCTGATTGGGCAAGAATAAATGTTGTCGCCTGTGCCCTTCGTGATGGTTACCCAACTGTCACAGACGACGTTGACAAGTTATGGAACATGATAAAACATACAATTCTTCGAGCTTTGCATCATTACGCTCCGATGAGACGGACAAGTAGCAGGTCCCGCGGCGCTCCTTGGGTAAATAATGCAGTTCGTCAAGCTACTCGACGTCGCAATAATGCATTCCGTAGTTATCAACAAAATCGTAGTGGGTTGGCCTACCGACGGTATGAAATCCTAAATGATGAGTTAACAACTACAGTTAATCGAGCAATCTGGTGCTACGAGAAATTATTGGCAAAAAATATCAAAACAGATTCAAAGTCATTTTGGCGCTATGTAAACTAGAAACAACGTAGTCAACACACTATTGGACCGATACGTCGAAGTGACGGCAGTTACGCTACGACTGATGAGGAATCTGCCTCTCTGCTTAACAATTACTTTGCTTCAGTGTATGTCGACGAAAACTACAATATGCCTGCCTTTCCCTCACGCACGGACTCGACATTGTCGCCTGTGAAATTCACAGAGGAAAATGTCACCAAGGCGATACACCAATCTAAATTAAACGGGGCGCAAGGCATAGATGGTATCAATAACATGATTTTGCAAATGTGTTGCGCAAATATAGTCCACTACTGTTTTCACCTATATATCTATTATATGTCGTAAAATTCCCCGAGATTGGCACAAAGCGCTAGTTACCCCCAATCTTAAACTAGGGAAGTAAGCACGACTCAGGAAATTTTCGACCGATTAGCTTAGCGCCATGCACGTGTAAAATTATGGAAAAAGTTGTACGGGAACAATTGGTAACCTATGGAGATCAAAACTCGCTGTGGTCTCGTTCACAGTGCGGGTTTGTGCCTAAAAGATCAATTGAATTGCAGTTACTAGACTATATAAACACTTTAACTGCGATTGATGACAAAGGGGACTCAGCGGATGTAATATAGCTCGATTTTCGCAAAGCATTTGACCGTGTACCACACACGAGGCTTGTGAACAAACTGTTTATGGTATCCGCCAACGGCTACTGGGTTGGATTGAAGCGTTCTTGAGCAATAGATCCCAAAGTGTTATTGTAAATGGCGCCCGCTCATCTTCGTTACCGGTGACTTCTGGAGTACCTCAGGGTTCCGTGATTGGACCCGTGCTCTTTCTGTTTTACACCAATGACCTAAATGACTTTGTCTCCAGTGAAGTCTGGATGTTCGCCGACGATACAAAGCTTATGCGACGTATACATTAATGCTTCTACTGGATGGACATCATGGACCTTGAGGCTGATCTCGTGTCAATTGCTACATGGGCGGAGCAATCACTCTGTGAGTTCAATGTCGGCAAATCTTCAGTTGTCCATTTTGGCTACCACAACCCACTACATGACTACATGATTAGTGATGAAGAAATTCCCACGGACAATCTAGTACGCGATTTAGGGATAATGGTCTCGAGCACACTTAATTCGTCTGCCCATTGTGCTAAAGCGGTTGCAGATGCTCAGCGCGTGCTGAAAGTGATGGCCAGAACGTGGCGCTACTGGGACATAGATACCTTTCGAACTCTATATTTTGCCCTTGTAAGACCAAAAGCTAGACTATGCAAGCACCACATTAAACATACACTACCGACGTGATGTTATTCTTGTCGAAAACGTTCAGCGTCATGCAACCAAACTGGTCCCGGCTTTGCGTTACCTAGATTACGAGGAAAGATTGACTCGTGCTGGGCTCCACACTAGAACAACGTCGAATTAGAGCTGACTTCATAATGGTTCACAAGATGCTGCATGGCTTGATAGATTACGATTGGTCGTGTTTATTCACCCTTGCCCCAACTATTGGCACTAGACAACACCGACTTAAAATCAAGCCATTACGAACAGCGAGATTAGACTGCCGTAACTACTCTTTCGCTCAGCGCGTGATTACTGTCTGGAATGGCCTCGCGGAGCATGTGGTTAATGCCGAAACTACCGAACAGTTCAAACGCCTGCTGTACGACTCAGACGCGGTTATCACATCCTAGTCGTTTGGTCTGCTGTCTTGTCTCATAATTTTCAGACGCACGACAATAACAGTTTACGAAAACAAGCCGAATTCCAAACGGCTCTTGCCCAGTCCGACATTAACAATGTAACGCGTTACACTTCCCTAGCTTACCGCTGCGGATTGGGTGTCCGGTAGGCATTCCGGTAAGTAATTAACCACAAAATATTGCAAGACTTTCCTGGTGAGGAGCATCGTTATTCTTGTATTGATTCATTTCCAGATCAATAAAAAACGGCAGATTATACAATGGAGTTTCTCAGTTATCTGAATCTGTATGGGTTCTACTGGATATGCTTCGATTGAAGACGAATGCACGTGTTATTGTCATACGTAATTTGTGCCACAGACGAGGACTATGTAACGGTGCTCGACATATATATATTTCATAAATTTCAAACCCATGTCATAGATTGTGAAATAGTATCCAGCTCAGCAATTGGTCAACGGGTCTTTATACCCGTATAAAAATATCACTAACTGATTCAAGGCTGTCCGTTGATTAGCAACGTAAACAATTTCCACTAATCTTTTGCTTTCCTATGACAATTAATAAATGTCCGTCACAAACCCGAATGGGAGTATTGCTACAATGCTTCTGTGGTGTTCGCAATGTCCCGTGTCTCAAATTCAAGAAACGTATCGATTGACATAAAACGTTCAGACGGCCAAATGTTGTGTTCCACGGAATGTTGCTGTAAAAGATTAATTTTTTTCATCCATTCATGTATATCTCTTTATCAGGGAATAACCGGAACCGAAATTTACCGGAACCGGAACCAGCAACCGGAACCGTCCATTTAAACCGGATCCGGAACCGGAACCGGAACCTGGTCTTCGAAATTTATATATAGTAAAACAGATGATGGAAGAAATGAAGGTATAGTGGATTTAAATGCATTAAAAATAACTTTTACATTAAACTTAATGTATTGCGATGGTATTATTGCCTTTCTGAAACTTTAAAGAGACTGAGGAAGCTAATAATGTTTATTTATCGATCAAATATGTCGGTTTTGGACATTCAGAGCAAAAAATGTCTTCCCCTATACACCATTGCGTATACTGCGTCAAATCGAATGTGCTTACACAGCTTGGACCGTAGAATACATACTTTCGCCCTGTTTCCAGTCGCCTCCCTTTACTACACATACGTTTGTTACAAGTTCTTCTGCAGGAAACTTAAAATTATTGGTTTATATGATTCTAAGAGAAAATAATAGATAGAAGGTAATTTTCTGATCAGTGGTCAGAGACACTGTTTAGGCTAGCGTTGGACAAACAGTGCCCGTCAGTTACATCATGATGATAACTTTCTAATCAGAATGCTATAAATGAGACACACTGTGATGCTGCTCGCACAGTTTCAATAAATACAGTTCATTGCCAAGAAAGAGTTTATAGCTGCGTTGCAGATAACGTTAGTTTACTTCAATTTAGACTGATTTACCAAGTTAACAAGCGCACTAGCGGCTGCTTGACGCAATTTATGTTAGCCAAGCATACCCTAAGTACTTCTGCGTAAGCCATGCTCTGTTACCGAGTTGGACCGGTTTAATTCAAACGTATCCCACAGACTTCTGCATGTGTAAAATAGCTGCTACAAGCATCGACCTGGCTTTGATTTAACAAACTCCTGCAGGTTATTATGAAAAATTCCTGCTCTAATTATGTGCCTTACTAACGTTTCACACGGCAAATTGGTTAGTTAATCTTTTCTTTTGCTTGGTTGTATAGCTTGATCACTGTATAATATATGTTACATATGTTTGGATTACACGATGAAGAAAAAAACGTGGAAAATTTCAAACAAAATTTTTAAACCGGAATTCCGGTTCCGGTATGGTTTTTGCCCTTTGCCGGAACCGGAACCGGAACACGATTTTCGCCGGAACCGGAACCGGAACCGGAATTCCGGTTACTCCCTGCTCTTTATGTCTCCGTTTACATCAACACCAACAACAGCGACAACTTAAAAAATTCATCGCCTTATCATCAACACAAATAACAACTCATTACTTGCAAATCCAACAGCGTAAACATTGTAAACAAATCAACAGTACAACCCAATTGTGTCAACAGCAGCACCGCAACAATATCTACAACAACATCACCAACAGTAATAACTCATCACCAGCAATAAGCATCATCACCTTTACAACACTAACATTGGTTCAACCTAAAATATCAACAACTCAACAATAGCAACTACACTACATCAACAGCTACCAAACCAAACATCATCAACAAATTAGCAGCAACAAATCAACAATACCAAAAACAGCAAAGTCAATAAAATCAACAGCTTGCTGTTCTTAACCGTAAAAATATAATCATCAACAACATTGACAACAGCATCCGTACCAGTGATTATTCAAGTGTTCCGTCATTCCTCGTCATTAACACTTTCGGTACTGTTACGGCATTAAGTCAAACATGGTTCAAACATTGCCTCAGTCAAACGTGGTTCAAACATTGACTCAGCAAAGGCGATAATTTTTGATGTCACATTAAAATGTCTGGAGAGTTGACCTGAGGGAAGCCAAAATTTACCTGCTGGGCATGACCTGGGGAGAGCCGCCAAAATTCTGAGGGCCCTCCCCATCTGTGAAGAGGCATCATATGTCTTGGGACATATTTGACACATTTTAGTAAAATTGAAGACTTTAATGTTTTGAAGTGCATTAATTTTTGTTTTATGTAAAACCTCGTTTTGGACCTTTATTGGTCATTTTCCATTAATTATATATATATATAGATTTGGCTGAATATCAGTAACCAGATAAAAATTCAAAAATCACAAAGATTAAATTTATTTGCTGGAAAATTGCTTTTTAAGATTTGATTGAGATATTATGAAAAGAGGAATTTTGAAAATGGTGTCGTGCACATTTTGGATAATTTGTTTATAGTTATAAGGTCCAACAGGCTTAACTAAGTGGGTGTGATTTATGATATTGCACCGTTCCTGAGTTATTACTACGGCTTAGTTGATCGTAAAATGTTCGGTTAACATTAATATAGTTTCTAGTGGAGAATGACTGTCTAGTTTCACCTCATTAGTCTCCGCGGCGCCCTGGATTACTTCTTACGACCATAGATTAGTGATGACCGCGGACCTGTCCGGTCCGGATTGACTTTAAAATATATCGGTCCAGATCTGTTTCTGGCCCAAAATCTGGTACTCAGAGTTCCTGTGATATCCTTTATCATCATATTATATGTTACCATAACATGTACCTATTTCTAATGTGAGTCTACACTGCCTAGCAATTTTGGCATTGTTGGACAAAAAATTATCTCTGTTAGGTAAAAATAGATTATTGTCTTGGTCGATGCGGGCCAGTCCGGACCGAAATTTTTTTAGGTTGCATCACAACTATAGATATCTAGTACGTATTGAAGAGTTTTATTACCTGAAATTATTTCTATAATGTATTTCGTGTGGTCACCACTTAACAGTGTATGTACCCTAGATACACTTAACGCACAATAATAAGGAAAAAGTTGTTATTTTTGCTGAGATAGTTGTTATTGTACAATTCGAAAATTAGCATTGTTTTGGGGGACCTAAGCGCTTTCAAATATCTACCTATAAAATAGGGCTAATGATCCTTTCTGGGCTCACAAATCGCGATTTTTCACCCAGCTAGGTTAAATTGCAATTAAGTTCTTCTAAATAGTAGTTAAATTGAACTTCGTATATACAACTTCGTGCGCACTATATATATTAAGTACAAAATACTTTCCTGTGCACCTAAAATTGGACAAATTATTCTTTCTGGGCTCCAAACATTCGGTTTGATTGGTACCTAACTAGCCCTGTGAGCACTGGTTTGGGTACCTAAGTACTTTTGTCATTTGAACTTTTTGTGGTGCTTGTAATAATAGGTATGTGGATAAAACTGGTAGCTTGTCTCATCGCCAGTGTGTTGAATATGTGTATAATTTAGACACATACACAGCTCGTGTTGCTTTAATAGTTAATTAATAAGCTATATACCTATTTATATTGTGTTTGGGGACTTACAATGTGCATCTGCATACAGGATGAATTCTTCCACAAAATTGAGATCAGTAATCTTAAATACAGCTTCAGCTATTACAGAGATACTGCCATTTTCGTGTATTTTAGGACTGCTGGGCCCATCAAAAGCCCATTTAACGCAATGCTGCAGGCTGCAGCGTAATTGACGATAGCCACAGTGCTTCATGTACAGCTATAGAGGCTGCATTTCTCTACAAAATAAGCTCAATATTATCTATATAGCTCATGGCTCAAGTAGTTCAAGAGATATTGCCCTTTTCTTGTATTTTGGGTTTCTTGGGCCTGTTTAAAAACCCAGTTTGACCCAACCCTGCAGCGTTAATAGTGGAAGTGTAAAAGCCTTGTATATAGTTTTTTAGAACCTTGATTGCTTTACAAAATGACATGAGCCGGCCAAAATTGACGTTATGAGTGTTACACCCACCCCCCAAAAAAACCCAGAAACGGACACCGCCGAAATTTACCACTGGGGCCAGTGGGAATGCTTCGCTACACTCGTTTCGCTGATTGCTTAGAATTTAATAAAAAACCTGCACTGTCGCGGTTATATGTCATGGCATCTATCTCAACAAGGCCTGTCGTTCTTAAACGACAGTGAAGACTGTTTGAGTAAACTAAATGCAATATTAATTGCAAAATTGTTTAGGTTATAATTATATATATCTAATTATTGTAGTTGGACACATTGTATCCCATTATGTGAAGTTTGATGGTGTCTATAGATAGTCGTACCGGAGGAGATCGAAGCCGCAGTGCAATGGTGCCAGAGAGCATCCATGGTGATAAGTTTATATGCGAATATTATAATCCGAAGAAGTGTGACCCAGTTGAAAGTGTTTGTCATGCTTATGAGGAATGTGATCCCAGATCGAAAGGACAGTCGTGCTTTGCCGTGTGGACAAATTCAAGTGGAAATTTTCAGGTAAGAATGTTTTTGTATCCTACTGCGCCGTAGAAACATAGAAAGTCATATATAAAACTTGCACCTCATGTATCAGTTGTACACATCTAAATTTCGGGTAGTGATTTTATAAAACGCCTATTATTTTTTATTTGTGATCTGTTTCAGAATGTATGTTTTACACGATCTAACACAATATCGTATGGCGGTCGTCGCATACTTTTATTGGCAATGCGATTACCATGTATATATATTTCGTCAAGATTTTTTAGAAGTGGCTGAAAATTTTAGTTTCTGTTGTAGCTGAATCAAGTCGTCTTTAGTAAATTGTGAACCTGAAATTGTGTCCTTAAGTTTCACAGGGCAATTTGCTGAATTAGTCTTTTCTTTTATTTGGTTGTATTGGAACGTGATTATTGTGAATATATATATAATATGTTTAGACCATATATGAAGCGAAAAACGCGGAAAATTTGAAACAAATTTGTAAACCGGAATTCTGGTTCCGGTGTGTTTTTGCCCCCACATTTCTTTGGGTAACATGGACAACAGTTTGTTAAGATTTCCCTAGTTTTGAGGGTTACTATACCCCTCCCACCATAAAATAATGGGAATCGATTAAAAAATGGGGTATAGGTTGATATAAGTTTTTGTGCATGATACCATAACACCGCAAAGTAAGGGGTTAACGTCCAGAACCAGGCGGTAAGAATAGAAATAAACCACGTTATACGCGGCGCGTTTATATGGTGATTTCGAAACAGATATGGGGTGTTAGGCCACTCTCAAGATATCGTCATAAACTCTTATCAGTGATTCTATGTGAGCCGCTACACTGTTTGTAAGGACGATAAAGCGTTATTGTTATTAGAGCGTAATTTGGCATAAAGGATTGGGATTTAGTCAAAACTGGGCGGCCCTAGTTTCCCTCAAATATAGGTCTGCTCTGCAAAAAATCTTTGCTTTCTGTGTCTCGTGTGGCTGGCCAGGCTGCGATCAGATTTAGCGTTGTATATGTGTCTATTAAACACTATGTTTAGCGGTGTTCGGCATAAAATTTCTGGTAAGTAAATTGTTTTAGCTATTGCAGTAAGAAATAAAGGATCTTTTGACTTTGAAAGCTACGTACTGGTAATGATCATCATGTTACTTTAATGTATTACTGAAGTGTTTTCCTTTTGGATCCAGAAAGTAATGCAGAGGGATTATCTGCAATAAATGGATAACGTATGGGAAATCGTAAGTATATACGTGTTTTAAATTAAATACTCTGCTCCAGCATTTGAAAATATCTAGCATTTCTTTATTGATATATCTGACAATGTTTCTTTGAACTTAAATGTTTAACTTTTAAACATTGCGAACTGTTTATTGATTTCATTACTACATCGCTTATTCTAAATTTCTATTGGCGTGGTATTTTAAATTTTAGTTGAAATTTCAAGGCTGTTGGGATTCGACTCACGTAATGACAAAATGTGCTGCTAACGATACCTGTATTGCAACTAAACCAGAGCTAAAAGAGCACTATTTTTGTTGTTGTAAAACGCCGACGTGCAATTCTCGCATTGCGTACGTACCAGGCGTTCCAACTGAAAGTAAGAACAATAGTACAGTTTGTTAATTTTCTCACTGGCACTGAGTATTAACAGATTACAAGTATATAATTGAAATAAAAATATTTACAAAAAAGTCTTCCACTAATCGTCTGACCCGTTCATTATGGGCCTAGGGGCCCTGACCCAAAACAACCATCTCCCGAAATGCAAATACCCCTAGGTATATGCACCAGGAGTGGTGTCTGCGGACCCTCTAAAATGATGTCTGCCCTGGATTACTACATATGACCATAGATTAGTGGTGTCCGCAGACCGGTCAGTTCCGGATCAACTTTAAAATTTATCGGTCTAGACCGGTTCAGAAACCGACCATTGAACCTGCCGTTGAAATTGTGATTAGGACTAGAAATTTGCAAAAAATTTTCTCAAATTATGTTTGGTACTCAGAATTGCTGTGTCGTTACCTTAAGCATGTTTAACAATAACATTTCTCTAAACATGATGTAAGCTGAAACTATGTGTAAAAGTAAAGCATCAGAAAATGTGCTTCACTGTGGGACAGACGGACCGAAAAATTTCTTCAGCTGCCTCACTAGTCCCCAGTGTTATTTTAACCATTACGGTAAATTATATTAGTAAATTAGGTATATATATACTCCCGGTGTAACTTTTAGCCATTACGATCAGTTTATCTATGTATTAATGTCGATTGTGTTCTGCTGCTGCTAATTCTTTGTAATGCTTTTAGATATAGCGAAAATAGTTGAAAATTTTGTGTTTTACTTGTATTATTTGGTACAAAGTAGATGACATTGAGACTATTTTGACTCGCTGAATTCATTGAACGGTCAGATCTGTGTTCCGAGTTTCGGGTAAAGAATTGTGGGGGCAGGGTACTCTCAGAATGTCACAACTCCCAATACGGGCCCCAGCGGTCAAAAATTCGAAAAATGATGTTAGATTTCTGGGTTCTCCATTCGCTAATCGAGGGCGCCCGATTTTGCCAGGAGCATTTTACAAAGAGAAAAAGGTTAAAAATCGTGTTATAAACACTGACAAGACGTTTTTAATAGAGAGAAGTTATTTTGAAGCAAAATTTGCGAAATTTTTGGATTCGGAACAAAATTTTATTACAAATTTTCATCAAATTTTATGTAGGTTGGACCGATTGGAAACAAAAAAATTTCCAAGAAGCGGCGAACCGGGGGGAGCCCAAAATTTTGCCAGGGGGCACCTGTTCTGAACCAGTGGGAACCGTAAAATTGCCAGGCCCCCACCCCCCAATTTGGAGAGCCCAGGATCCATTTAAGTTAATTTTACTCCCTCTGTCGAGTATATTGGAGTGGATTATTTGCGTGAGGTTCCTGTATGGATTTTTGGAGCCAGGGCACCCCATAATCTGAAGTTAGTCTTTTATAAGGTAATTTGGCCTGCTGAATCCATTGGAATGATATGTTTTGGTATCTGAGATTCTGGCAAGGAGATATAGGCGTCACTGTACCCCCTATATCAGATACACAGACACCACTCCAAATGTGAGCCACGGGGATAAAACCAATCGAAAAAATGTATATAGTTAGTTTGTTATAAGCAAATTTGACATGCTGAGTCGATTGGAGTAATTAATTTTGCTCTCCGGGTTTTTGGTAAGGATGTACGGACGGTCATGGTGCCCTGGAGGGCAGCCCTATAATATAAGCCTCAGGGTTCAAAGATTGGAGAAAATCTTGTTCATCTTATATAAGGTAATTTGACTCCCTGAGTCGATTGCAATGGTTAATTTTTGTCGCTGACGTTCTGGTAAGAAGCTATGGAGGCCAGGGCACTCTCCCAAGTGCTCTGTTATATGACTCCAAAAATCGAAAAAAAATTAAGTTGGCCTTACCTGAATTCATTGGAATTGTTCGCTTTGGCCTTTGAGATTCCGGTAAAGAGATATAGTGGGTCAAGACACTCTTCGAATGCCACGTCCTATAATATGGCTATCAGGGTTCCAAAAATCGATAAAATGGAGTTAGTCTTATGTAAGTTAATTTGACCTGCTGGATCCATTGCAATGGTTCGGTTTGTCCTCTGAGGCTTCGGTAAGCAGTTACGGGGGGATCAGGGTACCCTCACACGGACATCACTCTCAGTATGAGGCTCAGGGCTACAAAATCGAGAAAATGATTTAGTCTCATATAAACAAATTTGATATGCTGAGTCTATTGGAGTGGTTAATTTTCATCATGGAGGTTCTGGATCAGGCTATGGGGAGTCAGGATATCCCCCATACGGCACTCCTATAATATGAGCCTCGGGGGGCTCAAAAACCGAAAAAATGAAGTTAGTCTCGTGTACGGTAATTGATTCGCTGAGTTGACTGGGATGGCTAATTTTCGTCACTTAGGTTGGAGTAAGGAGTTACGGGGCCAGGATACCTTCACAAGGGCCCCATTCCCGAGATGAAACTCAGGAGACGAAACATCGAACAATGATGGGTCGTCAGTCTCATATAATTTAATTTTAGACGCTCCCATGTTCAACGAAATCCAAAAATTTTTGCCTCAAAATTTATGTTTTGTAATAAACAATTACCATTATTTCTAATGATAAAACGTCGTTTTGTACCTCGAAAATACATCCACGGCAGTTGAAATACATGGGAATTATTTAGTATTTTTAAGCAAAATTTATTCCCGCACTCGAAATTTCCTTCGAGAATGAACATAGGCCTTCCCGGAAGTTCCCCCTGCCCAGTTATTGGTGGGCTGTGGACAGGTCAGCAACTTAGTCTTACATACGGTAACTTGACCCGCAAAGTTGGTTGGAGTTTTTAATTGTAGTGTTCGAACTTAGGGTAAGGGCAGGGTATCCATGGAAATGCGCCACTACTATAGGAGTCTGATGGGCTCAGAAGTAGAAAAAAAATGAAGGTAGCCTCATATATAGTAATTTCCTCCGTTTCGTGGCGTGTCACCACGGGATTTTGGATAGATATCTTACTACATCTGAAATAGGTGGCCAAGTTTATAAAAATTTATAAATCGGAGCCATAAATAACATAAACAAATTTTGGCAAACTGAATTTGATCATAACATGTTGTATAATTTACCATTGGAAAATATTAATATGTGTATTAACATGGAGATAATGTTACACACCGGCATGTAATTAAAGATAGGGTAAAAACATTGCCCTTATAAATTCTCTGCTCTCGGGGTCGAACCCGACGTGCCGTCATGTTTTATGTGATGCCGCACGCCAAAAACAGCCGACCATGTATACGGGCCAGAACAGCTGACCTTATGTCGATAGTTGTAATTGGATAAAATATGTTCTTGTAGCGCTAGGTATATACCAACATGATGTATATACTTTATTTTTGTATGTTTGGTCTTACACGCAAGTTTCCTGTGCATACTGTAAAATGAAATTATATTTTGAAGCGATTTTTTCGTAGATTGGCTTTATAGGAGTACTGTATGATTCGTAGGCAACTTCTTCCTGCACTATCTTGCAACAAATGTAAATAAGCAAACCTTTTTAATTTATTATTTTCGTCTGAATCTGGTTTCTGACAAGGTGATCACAAATCGTCCACTATGCGTAATCACAAAACAGCGATGTGCTAATATTAAATCAGTGCCGGATGCTATATAAATACACATCAGCACAGGCAAACATAATTTTGATACACTTTTCTGTATTTATTCCAGACTTACAAAGAGATTGCAAATAAATTTTCGTTTGCGAACTTTTATATTAAAATATGTTTTGTGGGTGGTGTAGTTTTTCGGATAGAGAATGGCAATAAAAATTCGAGAGAACCATTTATCACATTTTATCGCTACCTTTGTTGGCATTTAAGCGTATTGAATTTTGTTTCGCATGGATAAATTTGCGAAACCAAACAAGAACTTTTGTTGGAACCTTGACAGGAATTTTGTTTGTTTATTTTAAGTTGTTTTGTAGAAAAGTTTGTTACTATTAACTCGCAGCTACTCGATTGTGTAAAAGTCAGGTTCCTGACATATATTAGATAGATAGATTTTATTATTGACACCTTCTGGTAGCTTAACAGGCCAGATCGGGAAACGCTTCCGTCATGTCTTCCTGCTAACTCATAGGGCTACCCCTACTGCCATTCGCTTGCCAATTACAAACACAACAGTCGCAATACAAAATGAACAAGAACAATATCAATTCACTGCTTAGAGCAGGGTAAAGCTGTACTGATAACGGAAGCAATTAATGTTTCATTTGACTGAAATATTTTAAAAGAGAGAAAGAAGGAATCCATTTAGTTAATTTTGATATTGTGCGCTATATTATATAACCTGACTTCTTTGCAGAAAACATAACTGACAATAACGACAATGTGTCTGCCATCAATGAGCAACAACAACCGTCTCAGCACAGTTATTACAGCCACGATAACGAAGAGTTATTCAAACGCGTTATTTTTGCAATGGGTCCTATTGTACTCATCGCATTGTTGGTGTTTTTTGCGTATTGGCTCTATCGGCGCTACCAGCTGTTCCATCATTCGGCGATCGGTCGTAAGCAGCGTAGCGCTAGTTCCACTGGAAATAATGCTGCTGTCAATGACTTCAGCCACAAAATTTTTGGCGGAAGCGGCGCTAATTTTACACTGACAAGTGGCTATTCTCAACAACAATCGCAGCCGTATCCGGGGTGCGCAGCAATGCCTTCAAATAAGTCTACCAACGCTTTTGATGTTAATTTGATAGAGGTTAGTATGTTGATCGCGTGCACTAATAACGATCGAAAATATTGATGCTGTTAACTAAGGAAACCATAATTATCTCAGTGTGTGTTGAGGTTTACACACCGTCTTTACAATTCAGCGTTACCAAACCACCGAATTTCCTTAAATATCATACAAAATTATTGTTGACCACTTTAGTTTAATTTTGCTTTATATTAGTTTGCAATTCTGCAGTTAAAAATGGTTTAAATACACATCAGTTGCTGTGTGATTTTTAGCAAACGTCGTATCTTCTAATTCCATAAAACAGTTTGAATAAGTGAATTATATTTTTTAATGCCTATATAATAGTTTAAATAATCATAATAATTCAATATAAAATAATTTTAATTTTTAAATAACTGTATTAATAATAAAAGAAAGCTAAATAATGTTAAAAGTTAATATCACAGTGTTTTAGAAGCTATAATTTTGTGTAATAGAAGAAAATCCGTAGCCCGTCTGGAAAAATTGCCCAATACGTAATGTATAAGTGCATGTAGGATATTATAAGGTAATCCACAATAAGCAATTGAGAGAAAATATGTATCATAACTGGCTTTTTCATACTACCTAAATTATACTTGGCATCATACAAGATGGTCAATTTTCGGAACTGGAGGGAAGGAGCGGGAAATACCTGGGAGCGATCCACGCAGGTGATTTGGGAGTTGGACTGACATATTCTATATTGACACGCAATATTCTATTTGTTTGAAAATGTAAAAAATATCTAATTTAGCAACTCATAGCAAATATGCTTGCATAACAAAGGGAATTTTACTGATTTGTAGCCCCGCGAGGGAAAATTTGTGTGTTTTATAGCCAAAAACATGAAAAACTCGTATATATATTTTTTATCTCTTCAGAGAACAATCAGGTACTTTTTAGCAGAAAGGCACCTGGGAGGCATGAACTGGTGGAAGGTTTTTGAAATATTTTTTGCCCTAGGTTTTGGGAAGTAGAATGATTTGTTTACATTTAATTATTGCACCTAAATGGCTACGATGGTGCTGTAGATTTTTGGTTTTCAACGTGTTCAGTATTTTTCGCGTCTATTTAGTTATCGCTAGGAGTCTCCGTAGTACAAATGGCAGGTATCCCTATGTGCTCTCCTAAATTTTTGAAATTTGTAGTATACATTCGTTTGTGTACGGCCTTTTTTACAATCCTGTTGCTGTTAGGATATCGTTAACCTTTGAGATAATTATTATATGATTATTATCGAGGGATTGCATTTTAGATTGTGTTTTGAAACATATATATTTGTTTTTTAAATGGGTTTATACCGATATGTTTGTGTTATAGCATAACAGTGGCTGGACTGATATTTCCGCTGAATGTCAAGAAATAATAACAAAGTTGTGAAATTTTAGGTCCAGGCTTTTCTCCAAAACATGGATTGAGAGAGAATTTTGTGACCTGTTAATGTTTGTCGTATTTTTATTCATTCTAACGAAAATTTATATGATACAGTAGTTTTATTCATGCCACCTCAAGTTTATGAAATTATTGTTACGTTTAGTGAACCGTTATACGCTCATTTTGTAGTTGTAAACGCCATTCCTTTTCGGACAAATCGACCTATGGTGCAATTATACCGTATTATTTTATAGCACATGATTAAAGCTCACATTAATATCTTGAAAAAAATGACTTGTTGCAACAGAGTATGGCATACGGTTCGAATCTGACAACAAAATTTTGTGTGTGTTTGCTTCAAAAATAATTTTGTTGTTGAGCGGAGCTCGGCGAAGCCGAGCGAAGCGTTTTTATTTTCTATCTGGGAGCAAAAAAGTCGATTTCCGTTCGTCTTTCATGGATCTCAAGAACCACTGAACCGATTTTAAAAAACTTTTTTGTTTGAAAGCCTATCATGTCAGAGTGTGCACCTGATATTTGGGATTAAAAAATTTTGAGTGGTTAATTAGTAATTAGCTAATTAGTTAAGCTTATGCGATAAAATAGAGAATTTTGCAATATTTGTGTTATTTATTGAAATAGAATCGTTTCAATCAAACCATTATAGGGTTTTTGGGTCGGGGAATTCAAACATAATATTTTTACCAATGATAAAGCCCTATGCCCTATGCAATGCAGTTATTTGAAGAACATGAAATTGAGTACATTCGTAATGCCACAGCCCAAGCTCCGCTCACAAATGTAGTTCTACTACCGACTAGTTCTCCAAGTATTCTGTGGATTAGCGTTATCCTCTGTGTAAGCTGTTGTTCTAGCTTATGAGTTCTAGGCTGAGCTTGCAGGTAAAATTATTGAACTAGGGTTAGCTTAAATATCGGCACCGCGCCTAGCGGGAGCACAGATATCGGATAAATTGTAAGAAACGATATTTAGTTTGCCACTAAATAGTTTCTTCACATGCTTAAAAAGTTTCAAATTTAAAGTGAGCTAGTCTTATTCGAACATCGCTTTTTACTCTCACATTCTTGTTTACAATTTGATCATACTCTGAATCAAGAAGCATGATAACTCATTGCACTGTCTTTACAATGTATCACATTGCAAAGTAAATATAGATGATTTATTTAGATTCGGTTCTAGGTACGCTGAAAGGAACTTGCATATCAAGTTTTTTTGTCATTTAATAGCTGGATCTCCTGACATACAGTTACAATCAGAATTTGAGTGCTAAAAATTGAACATTCAGAATTAAGGGCTAAAAATCTGAACACAGTTTCTTTTTTATGAAAAATCGATCGTTCGCGATTAATTTAAGTAATTTCGATTGCGTTAAAATAGAAAATAATTAATAAAAAATTCGTTTGCGTTTAGTTTAGCGAATTTTTTAAACGAAGATAGATCGATTGCGAAATTGTTTTATTTTGTCTTCGTTCGGTTTTATGGGCACTTAACTCTGATTCAAACTGTAGTCTGTAACATTAGACTGATTTAGAATTAAATGTATACAGGTTTTCAAAACATAAATTTCCAAATAGAATTTAGTGTTTAGTCAGCACATGTTTCGTGATAACAGGATTCCGCACCCGGGCAAAACAAAGACCAACATAATTATGAAGTCTTTTACTCAGCTGAAATTTCGCAATAATTTGTGCAATGTTTAGATAAAGGCCAAAGGCCGTTTTGGTATTGTCTGGAGAGGAACATTGCCGGCGACTGGACGCGAAGTGGCGGTCAAAATATTTCCACCAAACGATGTTAGCTCTTGGATGCAGGAACAGGTAAGGTTTTATACGTTGGTTTTTAACTTAACCGTACCATTTTTACGAACTTTTCCCCTGTGTGATGTGATTTCTAATTTTATATGTCTCCGAATTTTGTGCTGTCAGTGGATGTTGAAAATAGTGGGTTTGTGTTCTGTTGTCGGACATAGGGTCTCGAGAAGGTAAAGGTTATTTTGATATGTGTAATTGTTTATTTGAATGCGTACTTTTGTCTTAACAAATGAGTTGATTACTTTGGTTCGATGTAAATTAATTTTATGTGTAATATCTATTATTTAGGCTTTTGTCAAACACAGGAAGTAAGCTTCAGTTCGGGTATCCTGCAATATTGTCCTGGCATTTTTGCGTATTACTAGTCGACTGCATTTTTGGTAGAGCCTGTAATTTATGAGTAGCACCATTTCGTCGGACATTTGGTTTCGAGAAGGGCATGGTTATTTTGATATGTGCAATTGTTTATTTGAATGCGTACATTTGTCTTAACGAATCCGTTGATTCGAGGTAAATTTATGAGTAATCTCTATAATTTAGACTTTTGTGAAATACATGAAGTAAGCTTCAATTCAGGATCCGGCTATGTTGTCCTGGCTTTTTTGCTGATTACTAACTTACTGCATTCTTGGAAGACCTGTAATTCAGGGGTATGGCTATCCTGTTCTTCTTGGTACTTCTTGACACATATTAATTTGCATCACAACATGACGATGTTGCTTTGCAAATTTACAGTATCGACGTGCTTCTGTGAATTTTACTGTCAATTACATCGAGTTAACTTCGTAAAAGTAGACCAAATTGTTATAACTTCTCTGTAATGAAATGTATACATTTATGGGTGTGGGCCTTTTTATGCCTCCGAGATTAGGGGTCACAGATCAAGAGCCAGTACTGAGCCCTTCAAGGCGAGGCCATAACTAAGGGTTAAGCCCATGACGTTTGCAAATATAGATTTTTTTTGCAAGTTTGCAAATATTGGGGAAAATTGGCAATTATTTGCAAAATTTTTTTGGGAAAATCTGCAGAAATGGGGGAAACAACAATTGCGAAAAACTTAAATTTTAGGTGGACACGGGTGTGTCTTTTACGAGTCACACACGGCCATTGACGGGTCAGCACGACCATCTCCCCATAAAAAGCCCAATGTATAGATTAATGCGTACTAAGGACTTTATGTGGCACAGTGTTATATAATGCTTTGCATATCATACTTTTTATCGACTTAGTTGCCGTTTGCTTCTGTGATGCGCAAATGTGGAATTGAAGTTTATTTCAATTGTATTTTACTTTCTAGGAAATCTACAATATTCCAAGTGTGCGTGCGCACCCTAATATCCTTCAGTTTATCGCTGCCGAAGTTCGGGTCGCATCACCAACGAATTCTGTAACTGCCGATTCGACTGTCGTAAAAACGAAAGACGACAGAGACAAAAGTGAAACAGAACAAGATTTGTCTCGCGAATTCTGGATTGTTACGGAATACCACCCGCACGGCTCACTTCAGGACTACCTCAAGGTCAGTGGGTGATCAATAGCAAATGAACTGATATATTCGCACATGATGAAGCAGGCAAATTTCAATGAAAATGCTGGCGGATAGATATGTATGTGTTTATATGTATGAGGATCTGATTAAGCCAACTTCAAGTTCTCGTCCAATTTTGACTTCTACATGCTCGTTCTACTTGATTTAATAGTCTTGACAAATTCAGGTTATGTCCTGCCACCTCATCCATTGTAAATTACCCAACGAAATAGTAAATCCGTTAATTGTTTCATTCTATTATCAAGTGCTTCGCAGTTTCTGTCAAGTCCACAGGCAACGTAAAATTTTGTCTTATAAACTTGTTCGGCAATACGCCTTAATCGTCAGATGTCCTGTCAGATATTGTAATTATTGTGCTAGATTTATTCAGTATCAAAGGAAATGTTCTAATTTTTTTCGGGTTACGACCAAGCCCTCTTGCGTTCATACAGTCTGACAAATAGAGATCAAGCATGCAAATAGACATTTCATATCAACAAGTGCATCGATGCGGTGCATAGTTGCAGTAAGTTGTATATTATTTATCTTATTAATGCTTACAACTAAATTTGAAATTTTACGGACATTTTAGCACTATTTTAGGCAAACGTCATTACTCTAGTGGATTTTGTTCGCTTTTCTGTGAGCATGCTTCGTGGGTTGGCATTTCTGCACCACGAATTAATCCCAGGATACAGAGACTTGTCAACAACAAATACGCCTGTTGTTGAATCTGGTGCCAAGAAAACCGTAAATACCTCATTTTCGACACCAAAACCCTCGATCGTACATCGCGATCTTAATTCCCGAAACGTTCTTGTTAAATCGGACCTCACCGTTTGTATAGCTGATTTCGGGCTGGCAATGAAATGTGAGAACGGACAGACACCAGATGCCACTCATGGGCAGGTTAGCTTTAACGACTTTTTTCAAATTTTTTAGTTTCACAGATCGTTTTAATCTGTGAACTTACTTTGATCAGTAACTGAATTTGTAATAGAGAATACTGCTTATTAGGTTATTAAGCGCGCTGGATACAATGGTTTTGCTATCCACAATCCAACATGGTCCAACCAGAACTCCATTTTAAATTTTTTTAAACTTCCAAATTTTTGTTTCTGCTATGGTTCCACGCTATACGTATCTGACGTCTACGTAGTGATAAAATGTGTTTCACAGCCAGAAAAAATATTGTTTCAAGAAATTGCCTTGTATGCAGTAATAGTACAAATACTACCTATATGAATTTTCCACGTAACCCGGTAGGAACTGTTGATGTTAACAAAACAACGCCTTGTGGATGTTTGTGTCAATTTTTGTTTGACAAATTTAGAGAGCTTCGACGTATGTTAGAATTGAAACTGTTTAGCCAGATGTGCATACCAGCGTAACGATTGGTCAGAAGCACTTAACTCGAAACTTTCGAACTTGAATACTGGACTACAACAAAAATGCAGTCTGAGTATTTTAAATTACCTCAAGCTTGTAACACCATGAGCTTGTCTTGACAAGGTGATAAATTCTGAGTTTTCAATATGAATTAAGCGTGACGCACACAAGTATGTGGAGCATCAGCTTATAAACTGAGCCGAATACGAGCCATCTTTCTTGAATAGAAAAGGAGGTATACCCGCATGTTGCGCAATTAAATATTCACAATGTGTAAGAATATAGTGAATAATTTGCTCTAAAAAATTGGCCAAAAGATGTATGTCGAACTATAAAGATTGCGGAGATATTACCATTTTTTATGTATTTTGGGTATCGTGGCCAATTCAGAAACCAGGTTTCACCCTACCCTGCAGCGAAACAATACAATAACATCACCTCATGCGGACACATAGAAAAATAACTGCTTTACAAAATGAAACGATAACATCGTTATATATCTGGGGTCTCCATTCGCTGAAAATTTTGCCAGGGGGCCCCTCTGGTTCCCAACCGGGGATAGCCCGATTTTGCTAGAGTGCATTTTGTCAAGAGAAAAACGGTTAAAATCGTGTCAAATGCTGTTAAATCGCTTTTGATGGAGAGAAAAAATTTTTGGCTTCAGAACGGAATTTTAGTACAAATTTTGATCAAACTGTATGTACTTTGGACCGATTGGAAACAAAAAATTTTCCAAGTGGTGGTGAACCGGGGGAAGCCCAAAATTTTGCTAGAGGCATGAACCGGAGAGCACATGTTCTGAACCAGGGAACCGAACAATGCCTGGGCCCGCACCCCCAATTTGAAGAGCCCAGTATATAGCCCGAATGGATGCGGAGCAATATTGCGTTTTTCGTGTATTTCGGATCTTATGGGCTTAATTAAAAACCCAGTTTGACCCAAATTCTACATCCCAGATGTCTACACCGATGTCGAGATGCAATATATAACGGAATTTTCGGGCACCTTTTGGACCCTATGCGAGTCCTCGGCAAAAGATGTTGCTTGCCTCTCGCGGGTGACTCAAGGGCACAAATAGAGATTTCAAGCTTTGAAATGAGCTATAGTGCTAAGTTATCCGTCCAGCCAAAGTTGAGTTAAATGTGTCATACTAACAAACGAATAACCGAATATATTTACAAATTTCACCACACTTCAGTTTAAGAAGAATATTTCGCTTCTCTTGTTCCACTCACTACTCTTAGAATTCAATAAACTTCGTCAATCACCACCTAGTAAAAATTTTGTATATCAGTATACACTAAAGTGTTATAAGTACCATCTCTGCAGTGCACACAGGGGCCGCGTTTTGGTAGTGAGCAGTAGTTGTTGCTGTATGTCCGGGTATTATTACAGTTTGTGTCAGTTCTAGCACATCTGTCCATAAAACAGAACCTTGATTAATTATTTTCTGTTAACATCAGATGTACAAATGATTTACGGATTCTTACGGAATGAGGTATTAACAGATATGCTCTATGCGTAACGTACACATTCACTGTTGCGGTGGCGTATCGCAAAACCAGAAACGCTACGTCGGTCGGTAAATTAATCATTTTAAGTTTCCTGTGTATCTTAAGGTTCGCCAGGAAACTAATAATATAGCAATACATAAGTTCAACTTTTAGTTGTTTTGAAACATTTTAAAACTACGACACCTGTATTTGTTTCAGTATATATAGATTTTAATGCGAGGTGCCAGTATCCTTTTAACCTAACCTTGCAGTGCCGGTTGCTGGTCTTGGCTTGGGTTAGTCCCTGTTGTAACGGTATGACAACACGATCCGGATATGTCAGGATGCAGCCAGCTGCGCCTCAGATGATATGAACTGCTTTTACTTGCCAAATATTCTCCCCGCTCCACCAGGCACTATTTTGGCCTGGTTGATACGTCAGATCATATTTTTAAAGTCAATTAATTCTCAAAAAGTGTTGGCAGCAAATAAGTGTACGTAATCTGCTTTCTGGAAAAACATTTGCCAGTATGTTACCGTTGTCCAGACTTTTCGTTTATTATGTTATATTAGTTAATTCACTGAATGTATAAGTCAAATTACTGGCTTCTCCAAATAGTGTTATATTTCAGGTCGGCACTCGGCGCTACATGGCTCCTGAAATTCTTGACGGAGCGACTCAGTTTAGTGCATTTGCATTTCGTCAGATCGATGTGTATTCAGCAGCACTTGTCCTTTGGGAAATTTTGTTTCGTTCTCGGATTTGCGAAGAAGGTAATTTTTAATTTCAAGTCATAGACTATTTTAGGTATAATTTTGCTAGCGCATTTTTACCACTATGTTTTGGTAAAGGATTTTGGAATTGGTTGACTAAAGGTTTGTTTTTCCTAAAACACTACCCATAAAACTTTACTGCCCGCCGAAATTTTTTTCATGTGTAATACTCTACGAACCATTCTGTCTAATTTTATTTATTAATATTTTAATTTACCACCAGTTTTAATATATTTTCGGTGGCATTTGTTTTGAAATTAGACTGGTACAACGTTGTGAGAAATGATGGCTTGATCGTAGGTCAATTCATGAGATGCAAGGTAGCAATCAATAATATCAACCGCCCAGAAATGTTATGCACAAATGCTGTTAGCGTTTCCTGGATGGCTTGCGCCTGCGACCAAGGTTGAGCTCCACCATCCACTGGTTCTTAGGTAATATTATGTATCGGGTCTTAAATTGAGGGAACATTTATTTTCTGCCAAGGGCATACCCTCTTCTGCTATTAAAGCTGTCCATGCAGCATTTTTAGCCCAGATCACTGGTCTGAGCAGATAAATTAGTCCCGGTTCGACCAAATCAGCTAGGCATGATATGGTGCAAACTTCGTGTCTAATGTTACCGAAACACATCGATACATTCTGATAATTTTTTTGTTATTTGTACCTCTCTCAGCCTTATTTTTGCTTCGTGAGTAACTGCAGTATTCCTCCCAATATGGCACAGCTTATGATATTTTTAATTTGTTTTCTTTTGTGTTAAAATTAAGATATATGTAACATAATCGCAGTTTTTGAAGCAAATAAGTTTATGTCCTAGCCAAGTAACTTCACGTAACGTATTTATTGGCTATGATAGATCTTGACTAAGTAGGCTGGCGTACCTTATATTCTGACAAATTATAATCGATATTTAGTACTTATAAAACTTAAATTGATCATTTTTAATAAACGAGGTTTTGAAAATTGAAACCACTCGCGAATCCAATTTTGTTTTTTGTTAGTTGTTCTGCCATTTGTAATGCCGATTGTCATCTGTCAGGGATTATATGTCTGGATCTCCCTTATTCATCTTCAGGTACAATGTAGGATATCAAGCTCAGTGGAAAATAAATACGCTATATTTCTTTTGCTTTAAACGTATCACTAAACGATTAAAACTATCGAAATATTTTTTCTCCAAATTTTTATTCGATAGAGTGTTACTAATAGCCACATGGAATATAAGAAATTATAAAAGATATGAAATATAACACGTCTGCTTTGGTTATAGATTAGCTTAATTGTTGGATCCTTATGGTAGGTTGAGCACAAGGCATAGGTTTAAGCCACGATTTTTCATTTTCCTAACTTTTCTTTGTTTTGTATATAAACGGGTCAAAGTATCAAATCTACTATCATAAGTTTCAGAAAGTACTGGGGTGCTTTGTTGATTAAGTCATCTTTATATTGTTCGGTTCTTCGTATTTGCGACTCTGAAGACCTCTGTCACAAGAGGAGTTTTTACCCACGAATAATATGGTTTTACCTCAGATAGATTTGGTAAGAAACTAATGAACAAAACATATTATCATAGTGTTTTATTAAGTTATGTGAGATTTCTATTCTTAAAAACAGGGTACTTATAGATAAGGTTTATAATAGAGGCAGTTTGGAATAGTTACGCATTTCCTTCAAATAGTGTTTTTGACCGGTTATCTCATTTGTGTACTTTTTTCTAGTATAACATGGAGGCAATACAGAGCCTTCAGTCGACTGGCTCAATGCAAGTGACTAATAAATGTCGTAGGAAGTGTATAATATAAACGCCGAGATTGTAAATTATTATATATATATTTGAGGCTTCGTAGTTAGTTTGTCTTTATTGTGAAGAGTATAGAGCTTTTTATTAAATACCGAGTGAAACGAGTGAAGTGAAAGAATTCTTACTAGACAAATAATAGTGGTGATAATTGAAATTGTCCGTTATTTGACTTTTTGGATGAGACGCATAACTCAACTTTGGCTGAGTGGATTGATTCGTGTAATATCTCATTTGAAAGCTTAGGATTTCTATTTGTGATCCGCGGTTGGCTGTGGTTATATTCCCATTCCAATCTCCTCCTCTTAGAAAAAGCGGGCTGACGGGACCCGAAATAAAATGGATTTATTGTATCTCGACAACCGGTGTAGAAACCTGAATTGGAACATTTTGTTCAGAAAATAAGCCTCTGTAGGATGGTACACAATGCTTGCTACAGGGCTCTTTTAGGATATAAGATTTCGGTCAACAGATGTTTTAACTGGGCGCATGACATTCACAATACGCAGACCGACAAAATCTATACAGTCGCTCAAGATATTTTGTTTTGGGTCTCGGTTTGTAGAACAATTCATACTCAGCATAGCTACTGATGGTCTGATGTTGTTGCCATTATCACTACGTATCAGGGATGGATTAAAACTGATTTTAGAATAAAAACATGGGTCCCAAAATAGACGAAGACGGTAATATCTCTGCAAACACTCTTGCTATGTAGGTGTTTTAGTCTAATTTTAAAGAGCAATTCATCCCCTATGTACATACAAATGGTGTGCTCTTATTGTATTATTTGCTCTGCATGATGTACACTACATGCATGAAGAGCAAATGCACTGTTATATGGTTAGTATGGGTCTTTGAATGGGCTTATGAGACCCAAAAAACATTTACACTAATATCTCCGTAACTGCTCAAGTTATGTGGCTGTTATTGAGTTGTAATGCAATTTCTCCCCTATGTGCTTACACTTTGTAGATCCTTAAGTGCGTAACAAACGAGCATATCCCCAAATATTCAAACAAAATGACAAATATTCGGCTTATTTTGTAAGTGTTGCTCAATATATACGTCTTTATAAATTTAATATTCAGTGCTCAGAAATCACCATTTTGGTAATTAAGACAAACTATTAGTTATATTTGCTGCAAGATAGCGATATAAATTGTAACTATCAATTTGCCAACGTGGCGCCATCTAATACCTATTTGCTGAATCGAGCTAGTAGGTTTTGCTGTGGCGCAAAATTGTTAAATGCGGGTTTGTTACAAAGCATACATTTCCGGGCGCAGCTTTTGGTAAATGAATGCATACAACAAACTACAGTAAGTTTTCAAATAAATTACTTATAAATGTCCGTGTTGTTACGGTTGGGTTCACCCTAACTAATAGCAGTCATTAGGCAGTTTGAAAAAACTGTTTTACTCTTGTAATTCCTGAAGCATGCAATATATGTTTCTTCCGTAGCACTGATATGAGAAATATGTTTTCTATAATAATAACCCGGTTCGCTGGACAGATTTGCTTATGTGTTTGCATAGTTGATTGCCAGTTTTAGCACATGACATTTTGGCAAGAATTGTGATAAGATGTGGATCATATTCTAGCCAACAATTATTAGTTTAAATTTGTATTTTTCAGAGCCTGTTGCCGAATACCAGCTACCGTTTGAGGACGTTCTAGGAAGTCACCCTACGTTGGCAGATTTGCATCGGATAATTTTGAGTGAGCGTCTTCGGCCTTCGTTCAAATATTATTGGTTTGAACGGCTTTCAAACAGCAGCTGTGGCTTGGTCGATGGTAGTGAGATCGGAAGTTCATATAATACAATGGATTCGATAAATATGAAAAATTCAATCGATGGCGTGATAAAGGTTGGTTTTTTGTTGTTGCATGGATTATTTATTACGGCTATATGGAACAATTTCAGCGAATTAGTTATGCTAGTATAAGGTTAAGAAGACGTTTAATTCTTCATGGATTAGTGGAAAGACAATGTTAGATGTAACATGTTTGGACCACAGATGACGCAAAAATGTAGGAAATTTTAAACAAAATTTCTAAACCGGAATTCAGTTCCGGCATGGGTTTTGCCTTTTGCCGGAACCGCAACCAGAACACAATTTTCGCCTGAACCGGAATCCCGATTACTCCATGCTAAATAATATAAATTCACCAGATCTGGTCTGTTTGTAAAATGATCTGAGCTGAGGCTCTGGGTGTATGATTATGGTGTACCTTGCCACAGCACGTGCGTTGTATCGAATTGATTCATCTAGATTACCGAAAAACAGCGTATCTGATGGAGACGCCACTGTGCAGAATTGTGCTTCGATTTGTGAATTAGTACCGTGACCTCGGTAAAATTAACGACAATAATTTGAAAATGCGTCATAAAAAGCAAGTGGTATCATAAGTAATTGAGGGTTCTTTCAGTGTTGTAAAAGGCTAAAATATTTTTTATTATGACACAGGATTTGACGATTATACGGATGACAATTAGCGAAATGTGGGACTGTGACCCAGAAGCTCGACTTACCGCAGAATGTGCCGTGGAACGCATATCTAGTTTGCAATGTAAGTGTTGCTTTGTATAATTGTTGTATAGCTCGTTTAATTAAGTCACAAATAAACTTATTATTGACACTTAAGTTTACAGAACCTTCAAATAAAGAAGTTAAAAAACTCAGCAACCAGCGTGAAAATATTAAATGTTTAAACGTATATATTATATTCCAGTCAGTTCGCGGTACACATTGAGTTTGCATTGAAATGTTAAGCTGCGTTCGCACGTTCAAATTTTGAGCCACATGTTTATTTTTACTAGGGACTTGTCTTATGGCCAAGAAAGTGAATTATGAGTGTATAATATACTCTCATATTATAATATAATATACTCTCATATTATAATAATTATATTATAAAAGTTAGGATTATACTTACATTTCGTTAAAGTTGAAGATCCAAAACAAAACTTAAATAGTAAAGCACCACATATAGCTATATACAGCTTTGTTCTCTGAAAAAAATGAGCCCAAACTTAGCCGAATAGCTCAAGTAGTTGAGGAGATACGTTCAATTTGGTGTTTTGGGGGTCCCAAGGGCCCATGTATAAACCATCATTACCCAACTGTGCTCGACAGGTGCAGTCAATAACAATGCAGCGTTTATAGCTATATAGAGGTTTGCACTCTGAACAAAACGAGCCCAACCTTAGTCGAATCGCTCCAGTGGATGAGGATATAAGGCCAATTTGGTGTTTTCGGGGTCCCAAGGGCCCATTTACAACCCATTTTAACCCAGCGGTGATCGACAGGTGAGGTCAATAGCAACGCTGCGTATATAGCTATACAGAGCCATATCACACCTGTGGTTGTAGAGATATGACCCAAAACGTGGTTTGGTGGGATCCGTAGTGACCCTAACTGGGCCCTTTTGAACCTCTTTTGAGGGGGAAGGAGTTGGAACCGGTTTTTGCGTCTACCTACTAGGGTACTAATATAGATTTCAGCTTTCGAATGAGGTATCGCATGACTTGATCTGCCTGTCAGAAGTTGAGTTATGCATGTCACACGAAAAACCCACAAACAGACGCTGTTAAATTTCACACTCCTGGCTAGTAAGAATTATTCAATGGAGACGCTTTAACATTAAAAACTTCCATATCTATATTAGTTATTGAATCACGACGTTAACTTCAAGTGATTTGCAAGGAATAAGTTCCAAGAATAGGAAAGTTGAAATAATAGGCCTGTGGCAAATAGGTATTTTGGCATTTCCACAGGGTTTAAATAGTTTTTTGGGGGGGGCGTTAGGTGCAAATTAAAGAGAATTAGAAATACGTTATGATTTTCTACAGGTTCCTAATGTGAGGCAGCCGTGACTCATAGCTGATAACTACGTTGTCGTGTCTTTATCTAATGTATGTATTGTTTTTTGCATCTATATTGGTTGTTTACTGCACACTGCGTAAATGAGCGGGTAGTGCTTCATTGGACTCAGGATTTTATTACGTATAAGTGAATTAAAACTAATAATCGTATTATATATTTTATAGTTCTGGTTTCGTTTGCCTCCAGTAGTTTAGCTACCGCCACATAATAGGAGTAATTTTCTCACATCAAAATATATGGCTTGTGCTTTAATGATGACCTGGGGCGCCAAACACCTTTCTCCTATTTGCAGGGAGGTCAAAGTATGGTAGTATTGAACTATGTTACAAAATGTTGGCAACTAAATACTTAAGCATGCATTTCGACGTGTTATTTATGAATCAAAAAGGTATTATTCAAGTTTTCAACGAACAGTGACTTTTGTTTTTTAATAATTAAAGTGCGTGCGAGTTAATGCTTTTGTTTTAACGGAGTAACTGATTTTTTACATACTGTATCTGTAGCTTGTTTTGCAAAGTCATTGACCAAAGGTATAATAGTATCCGATGTTCGTTATTTTTTCACAAACTGCCATACAAAAAATAGTACACGTGTCTATATTACTAGATCTAGTAACTACCAGAATTGGTTTTGACGTTCGTGCACTAGCATCTGTTGAACTAAGTGCGACCGAGGTATGCATAGTACATATCAGGGGGCATTTGTTTAGCGGTCAAGTTATGTTTCCATCATTCAAGTGTTTTATTTGCAATCAAGACTATGCTATAATAACTATGCATAACAAATAGATTGAAATTGCAGCCGGTCAGAATTTCGTCCAATCGGAATTGGCTCAACTGTTGTAAAATTTAAAAGTTATTTCAATTTCGTAAAATTAAAAAAATCTTAAATTGAGCAAAGTTAGGCATAAATTTATGCGATGTAAGTTTCGATCGATGTATTCCACTTATTCCCGGCCTTAAGTAATATATATTGACTTTTGAAAGTACTATGAAATAATTCTATATTCACTGTAGGTAGTGCAGAACTTGCAATTGACACACATAGAAACTACTCTGCTGTAAAATTTGCCTTCAATTAGCTCTTATTACTTTTGCTTTTTATACAACGGGTGGTGTAAAACGGGTGACCCTCAAAAATTTAAATTACTGGTTTTTGATTGCAGCTGCAAAATAACTCGCTGCGTGCAAATTTTTAGCAGTTACTGGGCAATCACTGTGTATTACTATCAGCATACAAAAATTACTGGGTGCACGAATTTTGCTACACCCGCAAAATTTGGTGATTGTTTATATTCTGTATATTTATGTACTGTTTTAAATTGGATGATCTATAAAGGCTGGAACTGGCTGCTATAAAATTATTGTATTTTCTTCAAGAGCTGTCTTCAAAATGGTCGTATACTGTTTAGAATTTGTATATTTATATCACTTGGCAACTGGATTTGCTTATTGTCCGCATGTTACTGATTTTCTCGGAACAATGCAGGGAATCCCGGTCGAACACTACATTATAAGTAGGGATGTAAAGAATAGTAAATTTCACCGAATACCGATTGTTCGGTTTTTAACACTCGGCCGAATACCAAATAATTAACATTACTTTAGTGAACTCAGAAAACAATAAACGTGCATAATATGTACTTGCATAACGTTTATTCTATCTACGCTTTTCCACTGTGTTGGATCAAAATACTAACCAAACAAATCAATGAAAAAGGTTGAGCGTGTGGTTTTCCTGAATATACGTTACCAGCCGCTGGCCCCTATTGGCCACCTACTCCTCCACTTTCTAAAATTTGATTCTTTAGATTTTTGATTTTGATCGCGGGAAATTTTTACCTCCGTCCAACCTAAGGTGCAATTTTCTGCCCATCTGCGTCGTAGAATGCAGTAATACTGACACAGACATTGTGTATAAAACGACACAGATATGAAAATATATACATATGTAATTACATTATATCAACATATAAATATGTAAAATATTTGCCTCGCTATGATCTTCTCATCCGTAACGCAGGGTCAGACTTGAAAGAAGGCATTGCTTTTATGATAGCTCTATTGTTTTGGTGGTTATAGTTATTAAACGATGGTACCTAAACCAGATAAATTGTAAGGGTAATTTTTTGTGCCCACTTGTCATTTTTGCTAGTTTCGCAGTTCTATCGCGTGAAATATTACTGTTATGGAAAAATGAGGTTGCCAATTGTACGCTATGATTATTTCAAAAATTTACATTTGTACACTGAATGAGTCTCTTGAATATTGCGTCTCACGTATTAAATCAATTTTAGTAACATTGGGTGTTTTGTCGTAAATTGTTCATGATTGGTAACGTTATGTTTTCCTGAATGCAAAATTCAAAAATCTAATTCAGTTCAATTTTACGCTAAATCATTCATTTTTGATGTCCCGCTAGTTAATTGATTTAAAAAATACGTTAAAAGCAACTAGTCGGTATTCGGCCGAATAATGGGGAACTATTCGGCCGAATTCCGAATACCCTATTATTCGGACGAATACGAATGTTCCGCACATCTCTTATAAGTGTAGTTTATGACCTTAGTAATTATAATCATAGCGAGGTATGTCAACGGGTTCTTATTAACAGTAAGAGTGGTTTTACCGTGTTACGTGCCATTGCGGAAGCAGGGTAACTTACAGGGATCTATTGCAACCTGCCATAATGTTGATAGTGAATCACAGTACACTTTTCGAACTCTCTTTCCAGCTATGTTTTGCATACTGTTTCGATTTAGTGCGGTTAGATTTATATACTCTCAGCAGGACGATTATATCTGGTTTCAAAATGGGTTTATGAATTTAATCTCAGTGTTGCAGTGTCTTTGTACAAGAAATACGTGGAATGAAGCATGTAAGAGTTCGATATTGTAGGTTTAGCTGCTGATTTTGTCTTATATCTTTTTGTGTTTTACACAAACTGAAAATCTGGTCATGATTTTTGTGCTACGGTAACTTTATCTTAGGTTTACTGTGAATTGTCGGTTAGTTAACTATTTTAACTGCTGTATTGCATTATCCCAGTCTGAATTATTTTGAGTTATGTGGTATTAGGCTCAGGGATACCTTACACTGTGATTGTTGCATGTTTGAGAGATGAAAAAGGTTTTCCTGTTCAGCGCAAATTTCGGTGTTACGAAAACACTCAACAGGGACGTGAAAATCTTTTTCCAAATTGTAATGTGTGTAAATTTTATATTTATTACAGCGTCTGTTAATTCAAGACCACTTCTGCTTCCAGTCGACCTTACGGATTCCAACGTTGCCAGTGATGAGAAGCCTGATATGAATCATTCTATAAACTACACGACGTACGCCATGGATTTAAAACATTTAGTTAGCCCCGTCTCGAAATTACCCTCATCAGAAAACATTGGAACGCAACCATCGTTCTCAGACTGTAAATATGCTAGCATCGAATGCGTAGAAGCTACCTCAAAACCTAGCATACCTTGTGCTCAGCTTGAAATCGAGTTACCTCAAATGAAGCGATGTGACAATGAGAACAAAGGGGCGGGCGCTCTAAAGTCACCTATGAAAGTTGCCTGTAATAACGCAAACATTTGCTTAAAAGAAGAATATCAGCCCCTTCTTTTAAATAGCACGCCATCCTCGCCTGGATCGCCACAGTCTGTTTGTCCTCTGGGTGTTGTAGCAGTGCCAGAATTTAAATTACAATCAAATGTTGAAACAACAATTATCAAGGGTGAAAATGGACAAGTTTCGATGCACTTACTACCTCAAAGCGTGAAAGATAATAGTCCGAAGAGTAACAAATTACCACAATATATCGGTTGCTTTATGCCAGACGTACCGAATAATGTTAATAAAGCTGTTGAGGATGTAACTGTCCCGCTTGGCATAAGCGTAGATTGTAAATCCGGACACGAACCTCAGTATAATAATATGGGCTCTGCAAAGAATGATGATCCAAATTATAGTTCGAACTCATATGAACCCAAGTCTAGGAACGGTCGCGATTATATTCCGTGTGATTCGGGTGTTGGTGCGCCGTCTGTTTCGCCATGGGAAATTAGTCCATTACCGACTGGGTTTACGCTTGGAGCAACGACTTCGTCGAGCTGCAATAGCAGTAACAGTAATTTTTCGTTGAGGGATGTAGTAACTGATAGTGACAGCTGTGGCAAGGGAATGTCACCTTCATTGAGCAAATTGCCTGACGGAAAGGTTATAACGGGTCGTGATATAATACAACATAAACCAAGTTTTTCCAACAATGAATACATGCGATGTACGAATGTTGGTACTTCTAATGGTAACGGTGGTGGTGGTGGGGGCATTATCAGAGGTCATATAGTGCCTCCAAACACTGTTGTCTACAGCACTGATATTGAGAGCGCTCGGCGAAACCCGAAATTTAGTCCTTCGAGTACTGTTTTAAGCACTAATTATTATTATAATGATCGTGAGCCGATTAATAATAATAACGATGAGGGTAATTATGCGAGCATTAGCCGTCAAAGTCAAATGATATATGGGTTTAATAGTAATAATAATCATAACGCTAACGAAAATAATGCCAGTTATTGTTGTGTAAATAGCAATGTTTGTGGTGGCCATACAGTGAATACAGGTATGACGTCGAATGGTATTCGAAGTACAAATAGTAACATCAATCATCTCGATAAAGGCATGTGCGCTAGTACTGCCGTTAAATTGGAATATTATACGAATCCACACGAAAAATTGATGCTTCATTTAAGCCATACAAACGGTGGTGGCAATAATGAACCGAGCCATAGTAGTTCTGACTCTGGCCGGCACTCAATGTCGTAAACAAACAAACACATGTAGTTAACTCTAAAGTTTATCTACTAGTAGTTTTATTTGTTGATTGTGTTAACATGATTTAAATTATTATACATTACCATTGATAACATACAGTGCTTGCCGGAAGGAATTTCCAACAGCTGTGCGCTAAGAAATTTAATATAGTGCGCAAAAATTTCGAATAGAAATCAGACTTGTCGAGCGAACGGTGCTCATTTCTAGGTTTACCTTTTTATAAATTTTACTATCTCACAAAAGGTTTAAAAGTTTGTATAGCAAGCTAGCGGTAATCAAGCGATATCTCGAAGTCTACCACCTTAATGATTTAGTAATTAATGTTTCAGACGCATTGTCGGTGGATATTCCGTTTGAAAAGTAACAGTGTATGAGAGATAATTCTTAAGCGTATGTTGGGAGCGCACTAGAAGCTTTAGATCCAGACTCCAAAAAATAGCCGAAACTGGAACCAGCACCGGAAACTGTAAATTTAAAACAGAGTCGTAACGTGGTCTTATAGATATATGTAAAGTATAACATGACAGTGATGCAACCTGAGCAAATTTTTCGGTCTGGGTACCGGTCCATACCAGCCTATGGTTCGGACCTACCAAGTTTTGAATTTTAGACATCAGACTTGAAATTTTTCAACCACGCGGCTAGTCTTTTGAGGCTTATTTTAGGGGTAGTTTTTATTCACAGAATTTTTTTAAAGAAATGTTATGGTATCATATTATTGAGGAATTATTACATAATGTTTGTGCACAAATATTATTATTACACAGTCCAAAATTTTGTTCTTCTCTTTTTGAAAAGAAATTAGTCGCTGTTTATATAACAATATATGTTTGGCCACAAGTGGAAAATTTCTAACAATATCCGAATTCTAGTTCCGGTGTGGTTTTTGACCTTTAACCAAATCGTATGAAATGTAATCGCTAAGGCATCAAGGAATTTAAGGGCTTATAAACAAAATTTTACTTGGTAATGGTATCTCGATGGTACTCCCGCTCAATTAATGTGGTGTATAATTTCCGCTAAATTCTGTACTATGTGTATTTAAATTAGTTATTCTAGATAGGCGATTTATTTTCGCTTAGTGCGCAATGTTTGTTTCACCCTAGTAAGTATGCTTAGAACATTCGTGGTTTTTTCTGGTAGAGTTTTTTCATTTTGAATTTTTTTGGTTAATTGTTTCTGGGTACCGTTTATTGCTATAACGGTTTGGTTCTTGTTTTATTAATACTAACTAATGCGGTTTCAATGGTTTCGGAACTTTTAGTATGAATAGTTAAGAGTTGATACCTTTTCGCATTTGTGTCGATCATTTCATTTTCTGTATTTGAAACAAAACAAAAATTGTGTTTTTTTTTCTGTCGCAACAACAGTTTCTCAAGCGAGGGTTACACGGAGCAAGCATGTTTTCGTTCTTCAGTTATTGTTTGAGTTAATCACCTATAATAGACTTTGTTTGGTGCATATATTACCTTAAAACCTCATAAGCCATAAACCCATCGAAAATACTAAAGCATCGGCCGCCGTAAACACATAGAAAATAACTGACATTGCATCAAGTATTTTGTTCTAATCTCTAGCCAAAGCATCGTGTCTGAGCCAATCGGAAAACCTATGTAGACAATCCTTGATGGCCTGCACGTAGTACGTGATCAAACAACTGAAGACAAGCTATATTCTAGAAATTGATGTTACTATTTGTACTTCGAATACCATTCGACGTCATACCTGTATTCACTGTATGGCCACCACAAACATTGCTATTTACACAACAATAACTGGCATTATTTTCGTTAGCGTTATGATTATTATTACTATTAAACCCATATATCATTTGACTTTGACGGCTAATGCTGGCATAATTATATGTAACGTTATTCATTACATTACGTATTGCTTATGCAGAATTATGTCTGATCTACAGGTTGAATTTGAGTCTAATTTATACGGCTTGGAGAGGAAATGTTAATAGCTATAAATAGGTTATATTGGCAAAGTATTTCATTCCAAAAAGTATGAATACTAATGACTAAATATGTTTAGGGTTGGAGTTCACAACAATTTAGGTCATAAAAGATAATCTTAAAGTTAAGTTTTAATCTCAAATAGGAACTTTAAATCTTGTGTTCAATCATCAAAACATGATGTGCATGAACATTATCAAGAATATTAACAAAATTACGCATGCTCCATGCAGTACAAATTTATACCCTATAAATAGTAATATTTCAAACCATCGCGGTAGTAAATAATTACGCATTTTGTTTGCCTTATTTGCTGTGAAAGAGGAACATGAATGATGTAAACTGACGTTAATGTTACCGACGCCATGAAACGAAGAGGCAAAATTGGAAAACAGATAATAGTTGAGATAAATCGAACAAAGCCTTTAAACAAACCCGTTATAATTTGCGATATTAAAGCATACTTTTGCATAGTTTGATGCGAATTCAGCCCTAACATTTAAATTTAATTTCTTCATTTCGCCTTTTCCATAACTTAATAGAGCATATCGGCAACCCCGTTTTTGGGTTCAATAACTAAAAGATATTAAAGCAATCGTGTGTCCAACTAATGTTCCGAATTACCAGGAGTGGACGATGGCCGACACTGCGGAAAAGTGTGACACTCATCAGATATTTCTGATAGCGCTATGTGGCATTCGTTTTTTATTGCACCTCTTTCGCAGGTTTATGACGGACTAAAACGTGGGATATAATCATGAAAATTCTTACTGCGTTCTTAGACCACTATGTCAAGACTGCCCTAGGTTCTTTAAATCTAGATCACCCAGGTTCTTGGACCTTTAATTTAGACTGTACCCATGTTTCTGGACCACCATAATTAGATCCCCAGTTCTTGGACCACGAAATAATCTAGTTACGCAGGTTTTATGGATAACCAAATCCAGAAACACAGGTTCTAGGCCACTAAATTCAGGCCGTAATTTTCCTGGATTCCGAAAGTTTTTATTAAGTTTACAAAAAATTTGTCTAAAATTTAAAAAATTTACTACCCCCAGGACCATGCCGACTGGCGGGGTGAAACATAGAGGTAAAGAACTGAAAGTTTGAATATAGTGGTGAAGAACCTGACAGTCTTGATTTGGTGGTTCAAGAAACTTGCGCTATATCGATTTGGTGGCTCAAAAATTTAGTGGGGTCTAAATCAGGGATACAAGAAACTGGGGGTATGGATTTGGGAATCAAGAACATGGTGGGAGTATTTATGTTTATAACCCACGTTGTGAACATAAACCTTTAAGGCAGGAAACGATCATGACCTACCGGAAGAGAGTCAAACGCTTCATCGGAGTTAACTGTCATCGTCATCAACCTTTGGTATTAGTTATGGAATATACTACGATAGTAATTAACCATTTATTATCGATCGCTCAATGATATATAATTTGTATTGATTGTCGGTTACAAACCTAATACTACACCCTCTGGGTGTCTGAGACATATGTATTCAACAAGTGCCATAAATGTTTGTACAGCATATGACCGGCAAAATGGCACGCAAATTCATGCCAACGTTTAGGTGCGGCTCGTGGCTGGCATGCTATGCCGTTCTCAATATACTAAGCCTAAGCCTGAGTATTAGCGTAACCTAAGGTCAACATATGAGCATTATACTAAGAATAGCCCTAAAGCAGGGCTGTTATACTTTCAAACGATATAACGTCCGGCCGAAAAATGTGACATGGGCCGAAACTCACACTCTTTCGAGTTAGGCGATTAACATACTGAAAATTTCATACTTTCGGGTTTTAATACCATTATTATGCTTGTTTAATGACTTATCTACTCACTTAAACCTAAGTACTGCATCGCGAGTGGATACGAAAAAAGTGGCTAGTTTGAGAAATTCGTAATTTGCAAATTTCTGAGCTCGCTTCAGGTTTCCAGACAGAAAATAATACAGCAGTAGTGTATTTGACAACATACCGACGACTGGCGACATACTTCCAGACCATAAAATCCCAGAACCACAGAACGGCCATATAGCAAATTGAATGTTTTGTAGCTTATTTATTACCATTAGACTGAGGCACTGTTTTCATTTTTGTGGCACTCTGCATTCTACGGTGCGAAATCTATACCTTAATGACCCATTCCAAAATTGACGTAGGCCCGGCAAAGCTGTGCGGCATTGACACTAGGATGCGCGCATTAATGTAACACTGTCATGACACTGCCGCAAACGCTACTGTCAAAATCGTGGCGTTGTAACAACATATCTAACAGTAGTCGTGCAACTGTAGTTATATCCGTTCTAAGGTCGTACAATGAACCAAACGTCGCCATGTCAATTGAGGATATGTGAAGAAAATGCACAATTTTAATGACATCTTTGCTGTATAAGCACAAAGTAGCAGCATTGTGGAGTGTAAACAATAAACACGATGTCATTTCATAGTGTTAATACAAAAACGGTATCGCTAAAATCGTGCAGTTTTAACTACATTAGCTTGTGTGACATGGCACTATTTAATTAAGAGCGATTGTAGTTTCAGATGCACCACTGTTGAGCATAATGTTGTTATACTGCCATGAGTTTCAGCATCATTTGCGTGCCATAAAGCTGTTTTATCGCAAGAGAACTACCGTTGTGCGAGCATTTTGCTGTGAATGCAGCATTATCGCTCCGCTGCATCGCTATAAAACTGCCTTGCAATATCACATCTCCTGCACGCTAAATTGAATTTTACATTCAACTGCACCTTATATACTATAATAATGTTTGCAAAAATATATTGAATCATTATCTAATATATAACTATGTTAGAAGGCAATAAGATCAGCTACCCATGCTGTATGATATTTTTGACCGAAATTTATTTAATGATTGCGTAATTATTAAATTTCTAACATTATCGAAACCTGTAAGTGTTCCAAAACTGAAAACTGAAAAACTGTTCGAAAACTGAAACCTGTAAGTGTCTCAAAACTTAAACAATCAAATCTTATTTGGATTATAAACTATATATTATCTATAGCAAATACATATGCAAGTCCATTGCAAATATTTGAACAGGTTCTTTGTAAGTAAATGACACAGTGTATGAAATGAAATTTTTTCATACTTCTGTAGAACTTAGTAAAAATTTGCATAAAATGTATAAATTTTTGTATCACTCTGCATTAAAAGAATTCAAATAAATATATTGGACATCGAATATACAGTTTAAATTTTTATTATGACCTACAACGCCAGACAAATTCAAATTCAAAATTTACTTACCGCTCACACTTTGTTCTCGTTCATGTCTGGATTTTCTGTTTTTACTATTTTTTGAACTGCTGATACAAGTGCTACAACTTTCTTCATCTTCCGAAACTTTATCGGCCAAATACATCGTATCCGGGAACAAGCTGAGTACTAATGGAAGCGGCAGTGTAAGCGAATCCCTGGCGTCTTCCGGCAAAATATCGTCAAAAACGTCCTCTCTCATGCCGTGTTGACTGAGTTCGCACGGAGCAATTGCTTCAATTGTCACATCCAATGACGGTGCTTCATTATCGTTCTCGCTTGATGAATCTATTCCAACTGATGACATTTCATTGATAACAAACATGGTTGTAGCTGAATTGTGATCAGTCGAATCAGGTTTATTCAACTCATCTGACTGTACTTGGGTCGAGTGCTGTTTATCTAATTCCTCGATGAAATAACCAGCCGCAGATGATAATCTAACGGCCGGTTCAAACAAAATAATTTGGCCTCCTGCATTGCTTAATTGACGATTGCGATACAATCTGCTAACTAACGAAACAGTTACTTGTGGCAAAGGAACCTGAAACTTTGCAGAAATAGCAGTTGTGCTTGATGGAATTTTAAACGTGTAATTGGAAAATCGTGTATTATCCAAATTTCTTTTGAAAAATCGCGCAACCCTGGCTGAAATAGTTTCTTCGGCATGCTCTATCATAGCCACACTTAGTCGAACAGCACATTTTGAAACAGTCGGTACTGTTTCACTAATGTAATTTTTGTTATTTCTTGAGCGAAAACTGCAATTCCGTGTTACGGATTCTTCTGATATGATCTCGGTTATTTTATAGCTTTTGATGTGCTCCCTCGATATCGCACTGAAAATTTTACTCACTTTTTCGGTATCGCTTCGTTTACAATTAAAATGACAATTATTAGCAGTAACGCTTTTAGTTTTAGTAGTCGAGTGTGGTAGGATAAAGTTCGCCAACTCTTTACAGCAACCCTTTGTAGGGATCGTCTTTCCTGTGCTCCTGAATCTTTTCTCGGGTTCATTAGATAAACAACTAAATGCTAAGCTTATTTCAGCTAGTCGGTTAATGCTAGAGCTAATTTCGCTGCAACTACTGTCGTTATCGTCACTCAAATCGTCTTCAAACGAACTAACGTCACAAATTTCTTCTTCTTGTTCACACGACAAGCTTATTTCGATTGAGCTGTCATCAGTGTCGTCAGAAGAACCATTAACGACGGTTGTTGGTCTATAAATAGGTTCTATTACGATGCATCCTGATGACGCATTTACTTCCATCTCTTCTTTAGTTAGCTCATCTGCAGCAATATGTTCGCCAACAGAAACGCGTGATAACGCAACGGTAACCTCGACATTTTGTTGAGGCAATATCGTTGCATACGCTGACATATGAGGACGCGATTGGATGGTCTTTGATGTTATCGCTTTGTTTCGTTGTCTACTTGCCGGCAGCGCAATATCTTCACAAATCTGGCACTCTGGCAACGTAAGTATAGTACTCTCAGCAACGCGATAATCCGACACAATTGGTAAAATTTTGACGCATCGTGCATGACTACGATGTTTATCTCGGTATAGACACGAGTTGGTGGTGGTATTCTCTTTGGTTGGTATATTCCTGAATATATCAATGCAGCATGTGGACCTCTCTTTCGCTTTCTCATACACAGCTTCATTGATTTGGATGTTAGACACTGACCTTCGCCGCTGCACTACATGGTTCAATACGACCGCTGCATTATTTGAAGGAGTCACAATGCGGCGAATATATGCGGATGCAATTGCTTTCGCTTTAGCTGCGAGCGTAGATTGAACACATAAATCCTGATAGGCAGCAGCCGACTTTGCTAACATTGTTTTTACCGATATTTCATAGCAACAAAATATTTTGGCTGACACGGAAACCGTATCATTGACCGGTAAGTCTTTGCAGATCCATGCTTGCCTTGCGGTAATTCCACGGTGAAAACGTTTCGTGATTGTGATTGTATTTTCTGGAAGACAAACAGAAATTGTGCTAGAACGTGTGCGCAGGTTTGAAATAATGCCTATGACTTTTGTAATACTATAATGTAGTTGTAATTCAGCAGCTACTAGCGAAACTGCAACAGCGCGGTTTTCTTCACGGCGAATTTTTCTTTGTACAGGAACATTATAGCTCACGGCGTCATTTTGTTTTATTGCTATAATTTTCGAAATTCGTACCTGCCGTGTTGCTAAACTTTGATGAATTTGTAGCGTTTTCGAAGATGCACTTTCTTCGGATGGTTTAAACGCAGTCTTTCGATCCAGGGTCGAGTCAATCCAGATATTAGCTAAAGCTGTATCCAAATAACTGTTGATCGGTATAGTGGCGAATGTTTTCAACTCTCTCGCGGTAACTCCAAACTCCAAACGCTTATTAACAGAAATAGATTCTTCTGACCGCTTCATTGCTGTTACTGTTGCACATATTGTATATCTATTTTGCAGCTTAAAATGTACTTCCTCATTCGGTTCGTCACGGCACTCTATGAAGGCGGCACACGTTTCGGTCATCTCTGAGACAATAGTATGTTCATCTAAATCTTGTTCGTTTGTTGCTGGTACGCCTTCAGGGCTCTCAGTGCTCGACAAGAACTGTTGCCATTGTGAAATTTGAACCGGAACAGTTGTCATAATTCTAAGAGGCTTAAGAACAGACTCTCCTTCAGTATCGTAAACATTCTTAGTTGAACCATTTTCTTCAACTAATGGAGGAACAATGTCTCCTGAATCATTGTGTCGGCAATGAACTCTTTCGTCGGGTACATCGCTGTTCAACAACTGTGTTTTGGTAACGCTGTTATAGACTTTGTCTAAATTATCATTGGAACTAGCGTTAGCTGTTGGCACTGATACCGTAAATTCTATATCATTGTAAAAAGAATTAGTCTGATCACTTGCTGCAGGAGTTGTGGACCGGGTGCTCACGATGCTCGACAATGATGTAGAAGTTCCGAAATTTTGAAACCAGTCACTAGCTGTAGTAACAATATCACTCGAATCGCTGCGCAATGTCGATTCATTTGATGAGCTTGATTTCTGATCCATAGAATTATGGCTATTAGAACTGCTGGTCGCTTTATGTGAAGCAGAGGTCTGTCCCAATGGAAAAGTAAACGTAGCACTTACTGCTTGAACACTTTCGTCTCCCTCACCGGAGCCCGAGAATCCATTGTCATTGACATTGATGTAGCTTTCTAAATTTTCTGCAACTGGTGAGTCCAGCATCTCTCCAGAGTCGACCGACAGATTACAGCTACACTCCGATAGGCTTTGCTTTTCGGTCGTACTTTGACGACGACTAGAATAGGCACTATCTCCACAGCTTCCGCTAACGCCAACGGTAGGTGACTGTCCATTATCATAGGCTTGCGACGACACTTCAGCAAGTTCAGCGTTGGTCACATCCACAGCAGCCATTGTCGATTTGAGATTTTTAACTGACGATCGATTTTCGTTGACGTACTTATTGTATAATGCGTTGAATTCATCTGTCGTGGTTGATGGTATAGTCGACGAATCGTCCGTTGTAGACGTAACTTTGTTACTACCATGATCACGATTGTCATCAACTTCGCAATGTTTTCGGTATCTATCATATACCAGAGTGTCAGTTGATGTTTGAACCGGAGAGCTATTGATATTAGTAATGCTTTCCGTTTGTGTTTTTTCGTCGTTAAGGTAAGGTGTTTTCGAGCCGTTTCCACTTCCACTAATCGTGTTGCGCTCGCCTTTAAGAACACCGCGGAACAGGTCGCTACTGTCTTGTAGTGCTAAACTATATTCGTCATACGGACGTCTTGGAACAAATCGCTTTGCCGACATAATTTCGCTTCGAGCCTCGCTAACGCAATCGTATAGACGACTTGCATTTCCGCCGCTACCACTGGTGTTGGTTTTACGACTAACATCATCTGGCATTCCTACTGAATAATTGACATCTGAAGCAGCATTACAAAGTGTCTCGGAAGCACTGCTTGGGTTTTTGTAGGAAGTCCGAATGCCGTACAAAGACTTAGGGGCATCAGTTGTTATAGAACGTGACGATGCTACAGCGCTACTATCAGCCGAATAGCGACTAATTGATGACGGTCGATCGTACGTTCCTGGAACACTCGATTGGTTCCTCGTCAAATGTGAAGTCCGTCGGTATGAAGTCTCATATTTACTACTATTAATCCCACTACTATCTACTCCAGAGCGGCGATCCGTTGACAAAGATGAGTAGCGATAGCTGCTTGCTCCTGACCTAGAACCCGTCGTGTCGGACGTATTTCCGGAAGACCTACCACCAAATACAGTTCCAAGTGAAGACCAGTTCGTGTTAGCACTGCCGTAATGATCATGCAAACTTGTAGAACGCCGTGAACTGCAGCTGTCTGAACCAGTTTGATCGCCAGCCGTCGCAGGTTTGTAACTATACCGTGTCGAGGTACTCGAGTAGCGACCGGGTCCACCAGCACTTCCGTCACGCACACCGGCTGCTGAAGCAGGACGGCTCGACGAATTGTATTTTGAGCTGATATTCGAATAACTAGATGGGGAAACATAACTACTATTATTACTACTAGTTTGGTTTGACGAGGTACGATTGCTGCTACGGCCCAATAGAGTATCGTTGCGATCGTAGAGACTCTAAAATTATAGATAACTATTTAGCGAAATATAACTACTAGTATTATTATAACTAGTTTGGTTTGACGAGGTACAGCTGCTGCTGCTATGGCCCAATAAAGTATCGTTGCGATCGTAGAGACTCTAAAATTATAAATAACTAGTTAGCGAAATATAACTACTAGTATTATTATAACTAGTTTGGTTTGACGAGGTACAGTTGCTGCTGCTAGGGCCCAATAAAGTATCGTTGCGATCGTAGAGACTCTAAAATTATAAATAACTAGTTAGCGAAATATAACTACTAGCATTATTATAACTAGTTTGGTTTGACGAGGTACAGCTGCTGCTGCTACGGCCCAATAAAGTATCGTTCCGGCGATCTTAGATAATTTAGAAATAATTTAAATTAATGAAAATTTGGTTTTTGTATAGTTGCCGCCTTTACGGAAATGTCAATATTTTAACATAAAAATGAACAAGCTTGGATGTATACGTAAAATCTTAATTTGAAAACGAAATAACGAAATTACTCCGCGGAAGAATCGCTGTAATATACATCGTTTCTAAATACTTAGGTCGGCGAATTTCCAGTTGCCGTAAAAATTGTTGGACTTTAATAACTGAAAAAAGGAGAAACAAACACAAAAGCAATAAGCAAAACCAGAAACAGAATCTTCATGCCTAGCTATGTAATAATTTGCCATTATACTAGTCGCCACAAGATTATAATGCAGAAACGAGCAGAAATCATTTGCACCGTCAGTGTCGCAAACTTCAGCTTGGACATAGCCAAAAGTAGTAAAAGGCACAACTAGGTGACCATATCTTTGCGGCAAAATAGCATAATGGGTTATGCTTCTTTTCTATAAAGCTGTGGATTTGGTACAAAAATTGCGTATTTTTCTCGAATTTAGTGCACTAAAGAACCATGGGAGTGGGGAGTAATGTACGCTACGTCAGTTCGTCTAAAATGACTGCATTTTTACACAATTTTGGTATGATTTCTCAATTAGGACAGAGCATTAGGTAACATGATTACTGTTAAAATATTTCAAATGCATAATGTTTAACCCTTTCACGCCCCAGTCAGCCGCCAGTTGGAATCGACGCACATTACGATACGTTGTGTTTTCTTAGTTTATCGCGCGGAGTTTGTTTGTAGTGCATTGTTATTCATTCGCTTTGCGAGGTTCCTTAGCAAACCCAGTAATAACTTTTATTTAGGTCACTGGTTTGCGTACGCCCACCGTACTCGAATAGCCCGTGATCAATTCCTGCCGCCGGCGTGAGGTTGTCAAATAATGCATGACACACAAGCTCATTCGAGCGTTAAAGGGTGACAGTATAGAACGTAAATTTCACATTACTGATTTTAACTTTAATGACTATTGACGACGTTATGGCTAAGAACATACATGCTCAGAAGAGGAGAGGGAGATTATACCCCTGAGATGTCGGACCACTCGGCGCAAAGATGCTATCCCGGCTGAAGGCTAGATTTTAACCATAGGTAACCAGGGTTTGTCGGCTCAGATGGTAAATGGTCACAGCGATTGGGGATGTGCGGCGGCAGAATCGTATGAGCAACCAAGAATCGCCCGGCTACACAATTGTCATAAATTTTGAACATTTGCCAATTTTTGTAATTTTGCTCATAATATGTAGATAAGCGCCTTCGGCGCTGGAGAGGATCAGGTCCGACCCTTAGGAAGGTAACCCACCCACACTATTCCGTATGGCCTCCTATGTATAGTATCTATATATGTTTAAAGTCGCCTAAAATATTAATATATAGTTTTATGGCCATAATTTCTGTTATACCAGAAGCTGGCAACAAAACTCAGTTTAATACTTGGGAGCCGACAAGCAATAGTTGTCTAATAAGCTTTTCAAAATATATTGTATTTTACAAATAATATGTCTTCGATTAGTGTTTAAGCGTATTTTTACAACCTTTTTTTACTACCCAACATTTTTACCAATAACAATACAGTTAATTCCAAACTTACCGCTGAGGAAGAGTAAGCACTACCACTTGAGCGAGGATAAGTCTCATATCGCCCCAAACTAATACTTCGATAGTTTGACGACGACCCCTAAAACAAATAAAAATACAGTAAACAGCATTCTGTTTTCATTGAGTCTACACAAGATATAGCCCCCTAAAACTTACCATAAAATGTTTGTATAGTCTAAATTTCCCTAGGTGAATAGCAAGAAGTAAATTTAAATCGGACAGGTTGAGCAGATGAACAACAAACGAACGTATATACGTGTAAACCTATTCAAGATTATTAGCTATTTAGGGACAACTCGACATTGAGCGAAGCCGTTTGGCTGAACTTATACACGGCACCTTTGACATTATATATGAGGTATCCCATGTGGTAACATCATTGCTTGATCTATTTCAATCAACAAATAAGGAGCATAAACCTCTATTTGTACCAAAAATCTGTGTAGAATATTGTTGTTGCCATCTATAACTTGAGACTTCTTGAACATTATGGTTCAATATTCCTACGTAGTACGGTCAAATGATTCAGATTTCAACAAATCATCCAATAATGAAATTGGAATTTTAGTTTTGAGCCAATATTAGTGCTAAATATATATGCAGATGCTATAACCGCAGTGTAATATTATATCAAGCATACAGAAACGTCTCGGCCGGCAAAATTCACAATCACAACTACCGCGAAAACGAAGTATTCAATTAATAAAATTTTAAAAATGCAGGTAAGAGTAAATAAAGATAACCAGAATCCTGCCTTGTTCGCAAACTTGTAATAAGTTCTAAAGAGTGCCGTACTACTAACTTGTGACATAGTTGTTTGTAGCATAGGTTTATATATATGCTATGTTAGGACGGCGTGCATATCACATTATGGCAGAAAATTTGGGAATTACATTGTTTGCTTATTATCTTTCACAACTACGTTATATTGTTAATTTGGCCAATGTCAACCTTAGGGGCCGAAGCATAATGCATGGCATGCCGTTCTCGATATACTAAGCCTAAGCCTTAGTCGTAGCCTAGGCTAAGGTCCCTATATGAACCATGTATTAAGCCTAAGCCTATAACGTCCGGCCCCTAAAGTTGACATGAGCCGTTAATTTAGACGACTTCTGGTATGAAATCTATTCATTTGGTGAGTGAAAATTTTCAACAGTGCGCCCGGAGATATGCCTAACATATGTAAATGCATATACGAGCTACGTACTACCAACGGTGATAACGGGTGCTTCCGGCGGGGTGGACGAAGGGTACGGGGAAGCCTTGGGAATTTTTAGGTGGGGTCAGTCAGTCTGCAAAGGGAGAAGTTGTTGGGAGATAGATTTTCAAAATTCTTTAGGACTCAATATTTTGAAATCCTTGCCCGTTTTTGCCAAGTTTACCCCGATTTTTGGCCAATTCTTCCTATTTTTGACAGATTCATCGAATTTTTGGCTATTTTCCCTCCATTTCTGCCAATATTTATCAAAATTTTCCACGTGCCTTTGGAGTAGGCTATCTGCTAGGGGGATAGACATCCATACCTCGAGGTGATACAAATGCTACTGCCACAGTGAGTAGAACTCTTCCAGATTCAAACGACAAGGCTAAGTTTAAAACCGCGTTCAAATTACGTACGATCCGCTCTGACGTGATCCGATTCAGTACGATTTGTACGCAGATTGCAACCGATTCGATCTGGCACGACCCATCATTATACGTACTACATACGGTTGCATTATATGTATTTTTCACACTACGTCATCCGATTCGGTCAGACAAAATTATACATGCTCTGTCGGATCGAATGCAATCGGATTTGATTGGATCGCATCTATTCGGACGAAATGTATTCTCGACCTAATGTTGCTGCCACTTGTAAGAGCAGATATTATATTTATGACCAAGAAACCATTCATCTTGTTTCGGATTAGCTGTATAGTCTCGATGGACGAAACATAGTCTAGGACACAACTCAGCCTGTAAAATCCTGAACTATTTAACCTGTTCAGTTTTACATGTGACATGAGCAAGACCAAGCACGCATATTTTAAAGATTAGCTATTATAAGTTTAATCTAAAGTCTTTGAAAAAAGAGCCAGTCGGATTTGATTGGAACGCATCTATTCGGACGAAATGTATTCTCGACCTAATGTTGCTGCCACTTGTAAGAGCAGATATTATATTTATGACCAAGAAACCATTCATCTTGTTTCGGATCAAGCCTATAGTCTACTGCATCTTAAACATAGTCTAGGACACAACTCAGCCTGTAAAATCCTGACGATTTAACTTGTTCAGTTTTACATGTGACATGAGTAGACCAAGCACGCATATTTTAAAGATTAGCTATTATAAGTTTAATCTAAAGTCTTTTAAGGAAGAGTTAGTCGGATTTGATTGGAACGCATCTATTCGGACGAAATGTATTCTCGACCTAATGTTGCTGCCACTTGTAAGAGCAGATATTATATTTACGACCATGAAACCATTCATCTTGTTTTGGATTAGCTGTATAGTCTCTCGATGGGTACTAAACATAACTCCAGGACACAACTCAGCCTGTAAAATCCTGGGTACTATTTAACCTGTTCAGTTTTACATGTGACATGAGCAAGACCAAGCACGAATATTTTAAAGATTAGCTATTATAAGTTTAATCGAAAGTCTTTGAAAGAAGAGCCAGTCGGATTTCATTTGAACGCATCTATTCGTACTAAATATATTCTCGACCTAATGTTGCTGCCACTTGTAAGAGCAGATATTATATTTATGACCAAGAAACCATTCATCTTGTTTCGGATTAGCTGTATAGTCTCGATGGACGAAACATAGCCTAGGACAAAAATCAGCCTGTAAAATCCTGAACTA
>JASANE010020167.1:0-27183 GCA_030248225.1 Trileptium ribeirensis | reverse complement strand
TTTTGAACGTTATTCGTTTCGTTACGTATTGCTACGTAATTCCACTTGTTATGTCCTGTTGTTTTCCGTAACCATTGCTCATTATATCGCTAACACCAAGTAAATTTAATATTTTTGATTTCGGTCTTAATAAGCATGCTTTCTCGAATGTGCAGCCAGGGGCCTCCTATTCCCGGACGGTCGTAACCGTCACGTTTTTAACGCGTAGCGGCGGCTGGTTGTGGTTCCAGCGTGATGCTTACTCTCTGTCGGCATGGGGCGTAGTGTCCAGTATCCTAAATTGGCCTGATCAACCTGATTTCGTTATCCCATTCAGCGTACCTCACACAACACTCGTCCCGATGGCTAATTGCGGCAATTAACACAAATAATATACGCCATTTATACACAAGCGGTATACGATACTTCATACAAAGTGGTAAACGATAGTTTTATACAAAACGGTAAACGATATGTTATACAAAACGACGAGCGACATTTTTATACAAAACTGCAAATGGCAGTTTCATACAAACGGCAAACGATAGTTTTATACGAACGATAAACGATACTTTTATACAAAACTGCAAACGATAGTTTTATACAAAACGGCAAACGATAATTTTATACGAACGGTAAACGATAGTTTTATACAAACGATAAACGATATTTTTATACAAAACTACAAACGATAGTTTTATACAAAACGGCAAACGATAATTTTATACGAACGGTAAACGATAGTTTTATACAAACGATAAACGATATTTTTATACAAAACTACAAACGATAGTTTTATACAAAACGGCAAACGATATTTTTGTACAAAACGGTGAACGATATTTTATGCAAACGGTAAACGATATTTTTATACAAAACTGTGAACTTTATACAAAACGACAAACGATATTTTTATACAAAACGGTGAACGATATTTTATACAAACGGTAAACGATATTTTTATACAAACGTTCATGTTCCAGCGCTTCCCGCTGCAATTTTGAGTATGAAGGCACTGAAATGCTCGTGACAGGGTCGGAACGACCCTGTTACATATATACGTGAAGATGCGTAGCCTTGTAATCGCTCTAAAGAAAAAGATTTAACCAAATCTTTCGATCGGTTACTAAATTTTGACATTAAACACATTTAAACCATTGAAAGACGTATTTATGACTTTGAACGCTTTATAGTTTATAATATAAATCATTTTAATACTTGCTATGTAATTACTTATATTTGTTATTAAAACATTTAAATTTTATTTCTGATTTCGAACATTTTATTGTGTATGTGACTTAATGCAGCGCTTATCACAATCTAATTATGATTCAAAGTAAAACCATATAGCACGTTGGAAGGTATATTATTGAGTTCAGGAATTTTGGGATTAAACCCACTGTTTGATCAATCAATTAATGTCTGGTATTTTACCTAAGGTAATCCCAACGGCATCTACTTATTTAGCAGCTACAATAATTTGAATATGATTTTCAGAATACCACTAGTATTTCAATATTAATCGTTTCCCGCATAGAGTTGCACGTATGATAGCGTACATGGCGACGCGGTGCATCGATCGAGTTTGTCGAGCGGCATGCGTTTGTACGTGCGTTGTTCTTCGTTCGCTTTATGAGGGTCCTCAAGGAACCGAGCAATAACTCCTACATAGTATAATGGGTAACGTACAAGGTTCTCACCAAAACTCTCTAGGTTAATCGGCCGCGGCGGCAAATGTTTTCGCAACATTGTGTAAAATACACGATAATTCATGCGGGAAAGGGCTAAAATATTAGTGTAGCTCTTGTTTTTTATAGATTTAACTGTAAATGTTTTTTACACTCTCATGTTACTTAATTTTTAAGCAATATATCTGTATTATTTACGAATTTGTTGTAGGCACCTGCCAACTTCTTGCGGATACCTCAGTTGTAACCCAACGTGACATAATCATACGTCATCGGGGTCATAGTCTGGCTGACTGTTGCCCACTGTGCAGCGGACATGATGATTGCTTGGCGTGGTCGTACGATCGAAATCGGCGAACGTGTATTTTGAGTCGAAGCTACGGAACTCGACATATGAGGACGGGTTATACGACGGGATTCGATGTTAGACGTATAAACCATAGTTTCTAATACTGCTTAAAGCTTCATACTTTATGTACCACTAGTTCACAAAAGAAATTAAGAGCGACGCAGCTTCTCCATTAATTCCTGGTGAATTACAACCTCGGGCCTCTTCTTGCCTTCAAGGTCTATGCATTTATTATTAGAAAAATTAGCTTAAGGTGGAGACACGGGTGCTGCTGAACGCCGACACAGTCTTTGGCTTCGTCATCGTATTTGACGTTTCACAAACTGCATAAAATGTCTACCGTATTACAATAATAAACAAGTTTCTACTATCATCGATCCAACATAATCTATTAAGAACAAATTGTTACATACAGCTCCACTTGTTCTGGTTGTTGGTTCAATGCAATTCTCTTAAAACGTTTCATGTCGCTACAATACAACGGCGTCTTGTTATAATCTAGTGTGTTCATGATAATGTATTGTTTTACATTCACAAAAGATTCTTTTTTGGTTAGCATGTTTTGGTTAGAACTTTATGTATGTATACCTCAATTGTTGTTTTGTCGAGTTAGTTATCGGATTAAAGCATATGACCGCGCACGAATCACGATTTTCCCCTATTTAAGCGGTCATGATTTGCGATAGGGAACATTAACTCGTTGGCATTGTTCCCACTGACAAGTTTACGGCTGACCGCAACTTGGAATGCGTTTTATAATAGTGTTTCTGGATCTCATATTTTAATACATTGATATACCACGAACACAAATGTCCGATTTAGCATGACATTTGATGAAAGCATACAAATATGCGATACAAAGACACAACTGTCCGATTTAGCATGTCATTTGATGAAATCATACAAATATGCGAAACAAAGACACAATTGTCCGATTTAGCATGACATTTGATGAAAGTATACAAATATGCCAAACAAAGACACAATTGTCCGATTTAGCATGACGTTTGATGAAAGCATACAAATATGCGAAACAAAGACACAATTGTCCGATTTAGCATGACATTTGATGAAAGCATACAAATATGCGAAACAAAGACACAATTGTCCGATTTAGGACGACATTTGATGAAAGCCTACAAATATGCAAAACAAAGATATGTAAATTAATACCGTACACCACAGCTGTGACATAGTTTCTGCAGGCTTTCACTAACCAAGCAGAATTGTTAGGTAGAATTTTTATGCAACTTAGTTCATGATTTTGACAAAACAAACATTGTATTCGCTCTTATACTGGATGGAACACGATTAAATTAATAAGAAATTTTCAAAAAAATTTGAATAGGTTTGAGTTTGCAAAACATATAGTGCGCAAATCATCTGATCAAGGAGCAAATGACTGGTGATTTGATAAATACGCAATATCTATTTTGTAAACGCATTCTATATGGTTTGAGACGTTCATGCAAGTCTCCGAGATCACAGTGGACTATGTTACAATTATATCGTAGCACAGGCAGCAGTATTTTCATAGATATGTTCGTATGATAACTCGTTCAAAATCCATACCACTGTCGTATGAACTCGTCAGAACCGGGCGAACAAATGTTGTAAAGCACAGCTATCTATGCTACAACTATAACTTGAAGTTTTATTGTATAAAACTGAATAGTAACTATATGTAGTTCAATATTCTACCCACTATTTTTATTTATAAAACATATTTGTTTTTACGAAGAACTTTAAAACAAGGCTTGACTCTACAGTCCTGGATTAAAAAAGGGCACTCGCACTCATTGCTCGCACATGTTTAACTCGAAACTTACTCGCATATTACTCGCCTTCCACTCGCAAATTACTCGCAATAAATTCTGTAGGTCACCATTTTGTCAGGTTCAACATTTTTTGTGATCGCTGAGGTCGTGTGTAGGTTGAATTAACTCTGTCTGGCGCTGCGTTGGAAACGGAGTTTCGCCGTTTCCCGTATCCAACTGCATGGATCTTGGAATTTTCGCGCGTTGCGACCACATGTGGCGAATACAGCCCATTGTTGCGTCGTGGCAGTCGACCAGGAGACCGTGATCGGCTGTTGTAATATTTATACAGGTTATTTAACTGATTGCCGTTGTTGAGCAACCATGAGCGTTGCCAACATGCCTTTCAATTAAGAGACTTACTGATCGATTTTCGCCGTTTTATACGCTACGGTTTACTCCAATCACGATTTGTTAAACACCCGAATCAGTTAGCAACTGCTTACCATTTTGTGCACCATTTCGGCTTGTTTCTTTATTTAGACGTTGTCAAGCAATACCAGAACTATTCGAATCGATTCGGGCAAAATTTCCTTGAACCGTCATCGAACTAAATCGGTACTGTTTGGTGGTAATCGTTGTAAATGTCTAACAACCGTCGATAGTTTTTGATCATTGAGTTCTTACGTCTCGATGAGTTTACATAACTTGCGCTCCTTGTTTTCGTTTAGATCTGTGACGATGGTTGATTTGATTGCGACGTATTAACTGGCGGCTGCCTTGGCTCCGCTGCTGATAATGATGTGTATCGGAAGGGCACGAAGAAGGCTCCGCTTTTAACATCGAACGGAGTATGGTCCAATGCTGGTTTCATAGATTAATGAGTGCAAAAAGCGGGCAGTTTTGTGTTTAAAGAAACTAAAATCTCTAATAGACGATTATATATTTTAATTTCTTACAAACGGCTTCTAGAGATTTTTGTCTTTAATGACTGCTTGTTTGATATTTGAATCTCTAACGGATAGCTGTAAGATATTTTAGTATTATATAGATAGATAGCCAATAAATACCGAAATCTCTAACAGCTAGCTGTTAGAGACTAAAATCTCTTGCAGGCTGTAAGCTGTAAGTATTTTACAGCTGGCTGTAAGAGACAAAAGTTTGTAACAACTAGCTATTAGAAACAAAAATCTGTTACAGCTGCTCGAACAGGTTGAACCGTTGCTTGCATGGACTACCGACAATTGATCCACCAGTCAGTAGAGCCCAAAAGGTGTTGTCATTGAGAGTTTAGCAACCAGTTGGGAGTGATTGAATGAAGTTTGACACACCGGTTGACTAAACTGCATTACGACTGCGAGGAGTGTTAAACGACTAAATCGACCATCACCGAAATTTGACTCGTTTGATCGATCATGCTTTGTGGGACTTAGTTTTGGAAAACTATATGCAGAACTCGTTAATCGTTCCTGTGCCGTTGTCAATCATTCCGTTTGAGTTGATGTTGAGCTAGTGACTACCCGTGGTACTCGTCGCTGCGTTACAAATATTGCACTTTTCATTTATACGACATTCGTAATATTATAAATGTATGTGAAATACTGACATGTGCCAGGTTTCATTTAATTTAGTACCTGCTGACATGTGTCGTGACTATAAAAACATGACATGTGCCGTGTTTTACAATAGCGATGGTCAAACTTTCTCCTAGAGCCTTGTGATTTGATGGACGCCTTGTGTATCCGCAAGAATTCACGCAAACATGTATAATAATTAAGCAATTATCATTTTACAGATACACCCAGTATTACACTTTTTTACTCCAGAATTTTAAGACAATATATATGTATTATGCAGTAAATATGTTAATAAATATAACTTGTAAAGTTGGCGGTAAGTACGCATGTTGGTGACGCATGTTGCTTTAATACTGTGAATTGATTGAACCATTTAATGAACGTAAAACGTCGCTCAAACATTATACCTACAGTTAAGGAAAAAACTACATTGACAAATATACAAATATCTTGATATTTAAGTCCGCTTATAAATTTGCATCATGTCTTTTAGTTACTGCACCTCCGATTAAAAATGATTAAACCGATCAAAAACATACAAATCCAATGACTATACCTTCTAATAATTGATACACTTTTTAGGAGTTAAAGACATTCCGGAAAATAAATGCCTTCGTCTGTCGTCATCGATCGTGGACATCGCTCCAACCAAGCAAATCTACAAGTTTTACGGTTCACCGGTTGATGTATGTTGCTGGCAATGCCTAGCAACCTACAACTGCGAAGCATGGGTTTGGCGGGATGATTCCACCGGACGAGGAATTGGAACATGTTATCTTAAAGAAGCCCAAGAGCCGCTAATTTCAACGAAAAACGCTACAAGAAAGTCTGATACTAACGTAGAGCCGGGTGATACAATCGAGGAACATGGTATTAAAATTATTGTTGGTGTACGCGTTCCGATAACAAAAACTGTCCCTAGACTATCAGTCGGACGACGAATGTCATTTACAATAAACTCAGGTGAGTCCAAATTGTTTTTCTTATATAAGGATGTTCTGAGACGGATCTGTTCGATAAATAATAATTGATATAACCAAGAGTGCATTAGGGAAGAGTATGACACTTCCCTGCACTCATGTATTAGCCCGTGTTTGATGACGCTAACATGCGCGTGCAGGGAAGTGTCATACCCTTCCCTAATGCACTCTTCATATAACGTATTCTGTAAAAAATGAAATACTATATATCACGCATGTAATGTTATGTGTGTTTAAGTCATATAAATGTAACGTATAGTGGTGTTCCTACCTGAACTTCAACTTTGTCGAGTGTGCGCAGTTGTTCACGTTCGTTACGGCCCCGCGACACGTCCGATAATGCAAGGTGGCGTCGGTGTGTTGCTGTTAGTTAGTCTTTTGCGAGGAGCAACTTTCCGCGTTTACTCTGTGGCCACTGATTTCGTCGACTGTAGTTCGATTTCTTCGTTTTGTAACTACTGAAACAGCCCATTAGCCAAAGCCTAGTGAACTAATGGCAACCAAGCTTACCTAAGTTTAGTGATTCTGGTCTTGCCCATAACAAGCGACAAGTTCCGCCAATCACGAGCAGATAGTACAACTAACTGGGACTCTGTCACCGAATATCTTACAGGCCTGCTATTCTAGGATCCAAGATTGCCAAGAAGACTAACGGTGATTAGTTATGTTTAGCGCCGACGATTATTGTTAGTACGTATATTTAAACCTGCGCCAGAAATAGCTCAGAGCTGCATACCGATTCAAAATGAAACTCAAGTTCCGATTAGTTTTCATGTTAAAAATGAGCTCTCCAAGCTTAAAGAACAACAATTATATAATGCGTGAACAACCACTCAATTTCTGATTGTTTCACAAAACTTATTATGTCACAACAAAAACGATCTGCATTCACGAATCGCTAGACAAAACACCATGCTATGTGGCAAAAATCTATACACTGCACAAAAACGATATACCTACCATCATTTTGTTTTCCCGACGGTAGCCACACCACTATACGTTACATAAATGTACATGCTGCGTCGCACATTAGACATTTGTAGTTGTCTGAGCTGGTTTAAATCTATATTTGACATGCGACAGCTCATATATTTGACTTGTACGATTCCGAAAACGATGTTTTTAATAGTTTTAATGAAAAGACAATTTGACTTTATGAATTTTCATTTTGATTTAAACGAAGAAACATATTTATAGTAGTTTACTTGAATTATTGAAAGAGTCGATGATAGAAGACTCTGGTGAAGAGTTTGACACTATTCAGCTTTCCAATATTATCACCCGTGATACGTCGTATTCGTTTTTGCCCCTAACCCACACCACCCCAAGCTTATGACAGACCAAGTGGTCATAAACGTCGCTGCAACACCATGTTCTTATACCACCGAATTTACATTAGACCCGTGTTGACGAACCACTAAATTCAGACCCCAGGTTCTTAAATCACTAAATTTAGACCCATCCATGGAACATTGAATGCACACCACCAGATTCTTGGAGCACTAAAATTCTGGTCCCCAGGCTCAGGGAACACTAAATTACCCTCCCATCCCCGAGGTTCCTGGATGTCTTAAAAGGTAGTACAAGAACATGGGGAATCTGAAATAGCGGTTGCAAGAGCATGGGCGGAGTGTAATTTGTAGGTCCAAGAACCTGTAGGGTCTGAATATAGCAGTTTAAAACATAGGTGCTGTCTATATTTGGTGGTCAAGGAGCAATGGTCGGGTATAAGTTTGTGGTTGTGGGAACCCGAGGAAGTCGTCTGGATGTGGTGATCCATAAACATAGGCGAAGTTGTCATATTTATGACTCACTTCGTATCATAAACGTCTGGGCGAGGACGACAGCGACATACCGAGGACATAAATATAGGATATTAGAAGGGTGTCAGACTCTTCAGTAGATGCGATCATTATCAGGGGTGCAGCACCCTTTCGAAAGTGGGACAGTAACTCAAAATGGGGGCCGTAAGGGAAAATGGAGGGCGCTGAAAGGGAAACTCCTATTGTTGCCCTTGCTTGCCGAAAAGTGGAGACGGACCGGCGCCACCTCCTCTTGCTACGTCCCGTAAAATACAGTGCATAAAACTACAAATGTTTGTTTACATATATTTGCACGAAACTCAACGCATACGAGGCGGGATATTTGCAAAATAATGTGATTTTGACAGCAATTTTTATCTATTCACTCAAAAGACTATGTTCGTAGCTCAACAGAAAGTTATCTTAAGGTTCTGAGTTGCTGAAAGTGCTTTTAAACGATAATCTCGTTCTCGCGCTAATGAAATTATTGTACAGTATATTTATGCACGAGCCAATATTCAAACAACGCAATAACATTATGATGATGAAATGTCTAGCATAAACGAATCTGTACTCAAGTATTATTTTAGGTTTCAAAATTAAACCAATTCAATTGCTATTCGCAGGATCTATCATTGTGCTTACGCGGTTCTCTAAGAAGTAGTTTGATTTTATGATAACAATATTTTGTAGTAAAATACAACAGAAATTACATGATTGAAATGGAAGACGTTGGCTACCGGATATACAATGCAAACAGACTATGTGGAAATATAAGAGAGTTATCTTTTGAAGCATGAAGAATTTTCACAAACAGTATTAGTTTGATGATCTTATGTTAACAAGAGCATTTAATGCTGTGTCAGAACCAGAACCAACTATGTTACCCAGTAAAGCATTGCGCGATCACTGTAGTACCACTCATTGATATTTTAGCTGGCGGTTCACGATGTTTTCTTTTAGATGGTGCCACAGGATGATAAGTAAAATTTTATCCTTGCTTGTTTCTGGTGCCTAAGTTAAATCCACTTCTGCATAGTGAAGAAGACGATTTGAAACTGGTTTCAAACGACGCGTATGCCACAATAATCTGTGTTTGGTAAAGTTTTTCACTGTCACTCTAAAATCCTTCACTACTGAAAATATAGGATCACATTAAAACAATAAGAAATGCGCAGAAACTAACCCTGACATGCTGGGCCGGCGTACATAGTGATCACAATGGATCGTATACTTATCTCAAAACGTGTGAGTAAAATCGGTATAATTTTCCTGAGGAGGGGTATTTTAACGTGCTGTCACATGATTACCCAATTTGATTTGGTTGTGGTTTCGCTATAGAAAATAAAATAAGTTGGAGGTACCACAGTGAACGAATTCCAAAATACCGTAAAAATTAGTTTACTCAAATACCGTGAAAATAAGTTGACTTTAATTAAAATTATTTGAAAAATAAATAAAAGAAGGCGAATATAAACGCTGAATGACAGACGATGAGGTCTAGAAATAAATAAAAACAGCCATTTATTACAAATACGACAACATATGCGTTATTATTAAATCCGTTTCCACTGTCGTCGCACATGTAAGTCGAAATTCAAAAATGTTAAAATACACAATTAGGGGACTATTGCTATAAAATCCTTTATGGGTTATGCTTGTAAAATTGTTTGTTTGACAATACAAATATAAAATTATATATTTTTAGCACACGTAGTTCAACAATAGTTCCCAATTTTTAGCACAACGATAGTTCACAATTCTTACCATAAAGTTTTACATCATAAAATAGTAGGCGTATGCCAAATACAAAAATTAAGTTGTTTGTGTTATTGTATTAACTATGATCATTTCTATAATGAATTATCAATGATGGCATCTTGTACGACCTATTATAGTGTAAATATTACAAATACGGAGCATATGTGCCATATTTGTTGTCACAACCGTCAGGCTAAATAGAATTATATCAAATGTTCCGCCAATAAAAATTGGGATGGCCATTAAAAACTTAAGTTATATTATGATGATCAAGTAGTCCTTGTTTTGGTACTATAAGCTTGTAGGATCTCGTTTTAAAATGTAAGCTGTTTCTGATGTTGGATACTGGATAAAACTAAAACTTGTGCCTACTGAGCTGAATTAAATGTACCTTTGTTGAGACACACTATTTTTTCAACTAGAGTCAATTTTATTAATCTCAGATACTGAGTAAAGATTAGCTATGTTGTATTTTTCAACCACTGCTACCATGGTTGTCCACAAAATTTAAGAAAAAACCCACACAAAATTTGACAGGATTAAAATTCCAGTTCTACACATTTATCTATTAATTTTCTACACATTTATCTATTAATTTTCTACACATTTATCTATTAATTTTCTACACATTTATTTATTAATTTTCCACACATTTATTAATTTTCTAGACATTTATCTCTTAATTTTCTACACTTTTATTTATTAATTTTCTACACATTTATCTATTAATTTTCTACACATTTATCTATTAATTTTTTGCTCACCAATCAAAAAAACAAACTTGAGTTTAGGAAATGAAATTTAGGAAACTGTTTTTTTAAATTGCTCAACAAAACAAACAATAATTTTAATACACTGGAGAGAAATGTCCTAATTTGTTTGTTGCTTCTGAACAGTGTAAACATAAATATAATTGTCCGCTGAAAATGCTAAACAACCAACTACAACTCTTGGCAAAGTATTGAATTTGTTGCTTTTACCTCAAACTGTCAGAACATTAATGCAGGAAAAACACGGTAAGCTTTAACGGCTGAGCGGTTTAAAATATACAACCTGTTGCTGGTTTGCATTTGATTAAATAATATACTTTTATGTTGCTATATCGGTTAGTTAAAGCCACAGACACGTATTACCCAGCGGCAGCAAATCACTGTTATTTTGTCATTGAAATTAGATTGGAAAAACTGATAAACCAGAAATTATTAGCGCTATTGGGCCTAATTATTACGGTGCTGTTTATAATATTAAGTCTACATTTTTGATACATATATTCGGAACTGCAGTATAGGTTTGTTTAGATAGCTCAGTTTTCATTAATGGAATGTTACTACTTACATTTGTTTTAGATTTGTGGTAGCTGTGAGTTTGAAATAAAGCTGAATGCTATTTTATAGCTGAAAATACTTTGGCGATTTCATCGCGTAGTAACTTTCAGCACTTTCATTAATAACTCCGGCGTTAGTTTAACTATTCAGCTAAGGATCGCAGAAGTGAATTCGAACGTTCAATTTGTGCATTTTTGGGGGCAGAATAGTCAAAACTATATACAAAGCTTTAGCAAGTGGTGATATCCCAATTACCGCTACTTGAAAAAAACGCAGTGCAAATTCTGAACCAACCACAAAATTGATGGGCTGTCTCCATGAAGACCCAGGATTTTAACGACAAAAACTGGTTTGTTTCTATATGTTAGAACTTAAAGTTTTTTGTATCACTTGCAGGTCTATGTGAATGGACTGTTTATTTCTACAAGGGTACTGTAATTTTAAAAGTCTTCGCGATTAGCTGCTTTTTAGACCACTACTGCAATGGGGATGATGATTAGTTTTTGAATAAAGGGTGGTGTTAGAAGTAACAAACGTTATTGTTTCAGTGTTAATTGATTTGATAAATGTAAATGATCTCCTTAATTTTTTTACATACCGTATGCTGACTGAGTGAGTAAGTATTGCCCTGGATACGGTAATGTCAAAACTATGTGAATATTGTCTGATATATTTCCGAAAATGTCATTAGCAAATAAAAACGTATTCATTACTTTTGTTGGCACTAACTTTAGCCAATAATCATCTCAGCTTTTTGTTTTGATCTCTGAAAAAATCACACCGTACAAAATATTGAAAGGGATTTACTTTTTGTTGGATTTTATTATAAGCAGAAACTACAGATATAACTAAAATCGCTGGTACATAAGCATGGTAATTTTATGGATATAATTTTAACGATATATTAATTTATTGTTCGATTTTAGCAAAAGGCACTACAAATATCAAATAATATTTATGTAGAATAAACAAAATTTAATATCAGATTTGCGTTAAATATACCCGCTTCTCACCAAAAATTTGCTCTAATTTCGAACTAAATTTGATACTAAACAGGGATAAAAGGTGCAATAGGAAAAACACTACAAAATTAGACTAGATAAAGTCCTTGTGTATCTTATGAAAATCAAAATTGCAGATTTAACCTTACATGCGATTTGGCACAATTGATAGACAAAATCTGGAATAGAATATTTTAACTGATTTGAGCTTTGCAAGGAGGATTTTTTCTTTACTTTTCGTTGGTGAACGGAAGCACATTAAAATGCATATTCACATACGCAGAGACCAGCTTTCTCATTTATATACTAAAATTAATTCCAGTGAAATTATTTAAACTTTTGGAGCTGTATCAACGAGGCAACTATTACTTGAACATTGCATAGCACAGAATTACCAAAAAATCAAGGCTTTTCGATATAAATAAGGCAACATGTCAGTTTAAAAATTCGTAACTAAAAGGTGAGAACTATATCGCATCGAGTTCAGCATTTCGTGCCATAAACAAACCTGTTATACCTTAGCTGTCGAGTTCTGATATCACAAAGTATATATGATAATGCTAGCTATGTGATCTTATTTAACCCTTTAGCTTTTAACTTCATACATTTGTCAGTGCATGCATTGCATCGCGATGCTCTAACCTTTCGTGTAGCGTGTACGAAATTAATTAACTGAAACGTCTATTTTCTAATATTTTATTAACTTCTGAACATATTGTACAGCAGTAAACCAATAATTGGTATGTGACTATCATACTGAAATAGTGAAAGTTACTAATACGATTGCTAAATGACAACAGTATTATTATTTGATATAACCATAAATATGGATATATACTTATTTATGATATATAATATCAAATTTATGACTCTAATATCAAAATTCGGCAACAACATCCTTCCTAATCCTAGTTGCGTTTCGTGATCATAGTTTCATACGGCTTCTGACCCATAACCAATTTTTAGCAATATTTCCTGATATACACTATGAAAGCCCATTTGGATTAGCCTCCAGACAGAAAATATCATCATTTTTAAACATACAGGGATAATTTCGGTACTATTTCACTCAGCTTCTCTATAATTTTTCCGAGAAAAATCGAATGGTAATAAAGACAGCTTGAGTTTTTACGGACTGAGAAGTTATCATCGTTGTGTGAATCCAGTTACGACGATATCATGGTTACATTTGTAAGTCCCCCAGCGAACGGATCGTTCTGGATTTCGGTTTTGGATGCTTGCGGTTCGAAGTTTAAACGGTACACAAAATTATAGATAAATTTCATCGAATTTTTGGTATCATTGGTAACTCAAAAATTCATAAGAATATTTATGTCATAATTATGCCTGGATGGGCATTTTCAACATTGCCGCAACGACCTTAATAGAATAGTACCAAGATTATCGCGGTATCTTAAAAACTCGCGATTTTCGAGCTGCGAATGGCCAACCGAAAAGACCACCGAAAATTTCATACTATTAATGTACATTTTTCAATTAAAACAACAATAATGTTGGTATACAAACGAATAACCGTGTTTTAAATTCCACTGATAATATACTATACCTACTGCTTTGCAAATTACGGTCTCAAAAAGTTAAAACTTTAAAGTAAAAGACAGCTGCACCGTTGAAAATTGATATGAGGATTTATGCAAAATTAGGCAGCTCTAGAATGTGAAACATATTATTTAGACATAAAACTTTAAAGTAAAAGACAGCTGCACCGTTGAAAATTGATATGAGGATTTATGCAACATTAGGCAGCTCTAGAATGTGAAACATATTATTTAGCTGCTATACTCACGGAATTGCCATATTAATGCTATTGGTTTTGCTTATTTTTTTGTTTGAAAACTTTTGGACTACAGAACAAAAGTAGGCGACGGCACCACCTCCTGCTCACTTTGTATATACTAAATGCCGCAATTCCTAGTGGTTGTCGATGTAGTCGTACGAGGTAACGATGTTGCTAATAAATACAGACAAATTGCTGTTTCAAAAGCTGATTGAAAACTGCGTTTGTTAACGCATTGCTTTTTGATTTTTTGGTAATATAGCAGGCCAATGGCTATACATCGCTTTGCGTTGACTGCCCCAGTGGAAACTCAACAAACTTCTGCGTATAAAGATTAAATGAATTAAGTAAGATATATTTTTATTTTCAAACAAACTGTAATATATCCGCTAGCTGCTGAATGTGCAATTGGTGTACGAGTTTCGTGTAATTCTGCTTTTAATACTCCATACACTTTTTAGATTAACATGGTAGTTCAGGATGCCATAAAAAGTTGGTCGATGTGGGATTCCAATTACATTCGGATTTAAGCGGCTGTTTTACAATCATTTCTCGGCTTTTATACATAAAGTTACAAGAGACGAGGTTTCGAGGAACGATCATGCTGTTAATTATATCGATCTTAAAGTTGTTCGATAGATTATTTTAATCATAATTTGTTGTACCTGCTTTAAGCTTTACACATAATGAATATATATTTTTGACTAATACAAATTTTAAAGGTAGAAACTGGTGAGTTATGCAAGATGCACTCACGAAGATGATTGAAATTGCAAGTTGTTTTGATTCTAGGAGGTTAAACTCGATTCGACTAAATTTTACTTGATTTCACACTGATGAATAAAATCGTGTTCCTCAGGTAAGGGCCGAAAAAAATGTCATAAAACAACCGTGTCCTTTCTACGCGGGAATTTCGCCGCATTTTGTCAGCAAGTTGTTTATTTCTCAAACTGTCATCAAGGAAACTGTCGTGTCTAAGAAACAAATGACAATTATTAAATGGCATTTACGGTTATATACACAATAATACTTAGCATAAAAGTAGCTAATTATAGAAACTATAAACCAGTTTTCCCTGAGATCGTTTTGTCATGAATGAGCCCCAAATATTCGGCCTTTGGCTGTGCGAAGGTACACTTCTCCAGTCGGCACCGCATACTTCTCTCGGACTGTCGCTGGAGTACTGGTGACTTTCCGCGTCCTCTCCACTAACCAAAATTTCGTCCAGATAGGCGGCGACGCCTTCGAGGTCGGCCGTCAACTGCTCCATAACCTGCTGGAAGTAATTCGGCGCCGATTTGATACCTAACAGGAACGTAGTAGTAGTAGGAGTACCCCTCGATGCGCGCTGAGAGCCAGTTTCTTCTGACTGTCGGGGGATAATTCGACCTGGTTGTAAGCATCGGGGAAATCGATCTTCGCAAAGCCGTATCCTTCGCACAGCTTCCGTATAAGGTCATCGGACAGGGGTATCGGTTGACGATGGTCTTCGAGCTGAGAACTCACGGTCACGGAAAGGTCGCTGCACAGCCGAATCCATCGTTTCGATTGCCTCGGGAGCGATGGCTTACGAATTGGAACCACAGGAGTGTCATTGCTGTTGAAGTCCGTCGGTTTCCACACACCTGCAGAAATCCAGCATCGTACACTTCGTTGAGATCGTCCAGGATGGCCAGTGCAACCGGTCGTGGCTTGCAAAAGACTGTGTCAGGCTTGAATTTAATATGGAGCTGTACGTCCTTGAGGCAGCCCAATTATGGCTTGAACAGATCAGGAAATTCGTCTGTTTGAAGCGCTCTGAACTGCCCCTCCGAAGGTTGTACGCGTCCCCGTGGTTTATGCCGTGGATTCCGGAGCGCTGCGAAGGAGGGCCGTGACATCGATGCCAAGTGTGACTATCCCACTTCGGCCGATGATGTTGGTATTACTCTTCGACGCCGCGGTGAACAGCATTGTCTGTTTCGGTTGCCCATGAATCGCCACCTCCACCTGGAAATAGCCCTTGACCAGCAAAAGATCGCCGATTGCTGGTTCGTACCTGTGCTGTGATGTCGTCAGGATTGGTTTGCCTAATTGCGACCAAACGGCTTCGGTGCAGAAGTTGTCACCCGCGCCGGTATCTACCTCGAAGTCGAACGACCGGCCGTTGATCTCCAGCGGTTGTTGAATTTGAGCCACCGCGTTGACCACCTTGCCTTGACGGCGTCAATCGTTAGGATTAACTTGACTGTACGTGCCGTCTTTCCTGGCAGACCTCGCTTCTTCTTGAGTCACACATTCTCGAGATGCCCAGTGATGTCGCAGCAGCTGCACTTGCAATCTTTGTGGGGGCAGTCGTAGCTTTTGTGATCGATTCGGCCGCATCGCCCACAGGTGCCTACCGGAATCGACACCTTCGAGCCGTTGTTGGTCGTTGTGCGCTCCCCTCGCGCTCGAACTGGGTTGACTGGCAGGAAGCACCGACTTCGAACGTGACCCGTATACCGTTTCCTTCGCAACTCGTGCCGCCTCTTCGTCTCCAAGGCAATTGAACACGCTTTGGGGAAGGTGAGCTCGTCGTCGGGCACTTTGAAAATGGCTTTGGGCACCGACTCGTTGCCAACAGAGCCGATGAATCGTGTGCGGGGCGCCTCTTCTGGCGGGTCCTTGACTGTTGGAAAATCGCACGTTGCCACATCTTGCCGGATTCTTGCTGTCAACTCTTGGATCGTTTCGCCCGGCTTTTGCTGCATGTTGGACCATAACTTGAATCGCTCCCGAACGACGAACCGCTTGGGATCGAATTGTTCGCTCATGAATGCCGCGATTTCTTCGATCGTCAGGTCGTTGATCTGCGTCGGTGGTGACTATTGGACGGCCAGCTTGCCCGTAGATGGCGCTGGTCTGGCTCGTCAGAAACACTTGCGCCTGCCGCTCGATCGGCATGCAGTAGGCTCCAACGAACGTATTGAAATAAGCCCAGTAGTCGGTCCAAGGTTCAGACATTGAATCGAGCGAACTGAACGCGGGAATAGCTGCTTGACCTGTCAATTGACCGTTGCAGCTTTGCAAGCTCTCAAACAATCACTGGTCTGCTCCTGGAGGAGGGCCATCTGCTCGTTGTGCTGTTGTTGCTGCGCCGATATTTGCTTTTGAAATAGCATGAACATCTGTGCCAGTTCGGACATCGTATGAGGAGTTGAAAAAAGTTAGTACTTAAACCAAAACGAAACATTTTTTAAATAAGTGAGGATGAATCTCATCCTGATCGCCACTTCAGTCTCTCGTGACTAAGGAACAAATGACATTTATTAAATGTAATCCACGGTTATATACACAATAATAATTAGCATCAATGTAGCTAATTATAGAAACTATAAACCAGTTTTCCTGAGATCGTTTTGTCATAGAACCAGTTCTTGTTTCCACAACAGAAGCAGGTTAAAAGCATATAACACAGGAATTATACAAATTGCATTCATTTTCCGAGCCGGCTAATGCATTGTAAAAACGATGCTCGGCAACTCAGCATACATGTTTTCATCAAGAAAACAAGTTAAAAGCATATAACACAGAAATTATACATATTGCATGCATTTTCCGAGCTGACTAATGCAATGAAAAACGATGCACATCAACATACCATACATGTTTTCATCAAGAAAACAAGTTAAAAGCATACAATACAGGAAATATACAAATTGCATTCATTTTCCGAGCCGGCTAATGCAATGTAAAAACGATGCTCGGCAACTCAGCATACATGTTTTCATCAAGACAACAGGTTAAAAGCATATAATACAGGAAATATACAAATTGTATTAATTTTCCGAGCCAGCTAATGCAACATAAAAACGATGCACGGCAACTCACCTTACATGTTTTCATCAAGAAAACGGGCTAAAAGCAAATAACGCAGGAAACATAGAAATTGCATTCATTTTCCGAGCCAGCTAATGCAACGCAAAAACGATGCTCGGCAACTCACCATACATGTTTTCACCAAGAAAACAGGTTAAAAGCATATAATACAGGAAATATACAAATTGCATTCATTTTCCTAACCGGCTTGTGCAAAGTAAAAACGATGCCCAGCAACTCATCATAGAATAGATTTGAAACATTGTTGGCGCCCAAGGAATTTGGACCAAACTAATTTTGGAAGGATCGTTTCAAAAGATTTTTTGAGCAATGAATCGACTAGGTGACACCCCAAACAAAGAGACTTTCAATATTAATTTTCTTCGTGGATTCACCTTGCAGTAGCTGTATTAGTATCGTATATAATGTGAATCTGTGCTTTAAAACACGAAGAAATAGAGAGACATGTGCGACTAAACTTAAAATGAAACCGCCTACCATCCTATTTTTACAATTGCCATATTTTGATAACAGAACGCATCTTTATGATTGCATATTGTAGTAAAAGCCAATTAAGAACAGCAATAAGGTGGTATAAAACGGGTAATCTTTGGTTCGAAAATTCGTTAGCGAAATTAATAAATTGTTGAAAACAACATTTTGTGAGTGTTAAATTCGTGCGTTTTGTTCGTGAACAGTGTTTGTTACAAAGATGCATCACTCGACACATGGGGTGCAATAACACAGCGATGGAAACTATTTTAAACATGTTCTTCAGCATTAGAAATAAAGAATTTTTAAACTTGTTTGTGAACGCAAACGTATAAAAAACTTGATTGTTCGCGAAAACAAACGTAGTCTTTTTTAGCAAATGTTGTTCGTAGTTCTTAAATGAACTTATTTTTGTATAGATTATTTTGTCATAGAGAAATACGCAAGCGATATCAAGCCTGTATGATTAAAATCACAAAGCATCAAATGTTTGCGAACATTTGCTTTTTTAAATTAAAGTTGCGTTGGAGATAATGACTTAATAATCATGCTCGCGCTGTTTTTGAATCTACAATTTACCAGAGAACATTTTATGGGTGAAATTGTTCGTGAACAAGTTCTTTTCTGTATCGTATTCGACTATGATTCCAGGTTCATAATTTAATGATTGTTGAAAATTTAAAATATAAAAATTGTTTGTTCGCGAATACTTTAACATTTAGAGAAAATTTAACTCGTTTTGGGATTAAAAATTTGTTCAATTTTATTTGAGATAGCAACGTTGAAAATGGCGAATGCTGAAAACTAAAAATTTTAACCACGTTCGTGCTGGCGAATAAAACGAATCTTCAATTAGTCAATATTCTAATTAGGTGAACCGTATTCTACTTACAATAAATCGCCAAAATTCTGTTCCGAGACAGTTAGTAATTTCTGGCAGTTGGATTCCACTTTAATTTTGGTTAACGAAAAACCATGTCAAATTCCCGGTTTGTTCTGTAACAATGGTTTTCGATTCCAAATCGACTTTGACAAAATAGGATGGCCAACGTTGTCATTTTAAGTTTAGTCGTGCAACATAGACGCTAAACAAGAAACAAACAAGCTTCCATATCTCGGAAAGTGCGCAGATTTTTGATAGTTTTTCCTCGAACCCAATCATTTTCATGTTGTAAAGAGAAGTAATACATTGTTTTTCTCTTATCTGTGAGCATTCAACGTCGTTCAAAGGTTCAAGTTTATCTCAAACTATATCTTTACATCCAATCTTAACGATAGACTGATGCAAATTTTTAGCACTAGTACACTATTGATTCGTCCTTCAAAAGTACTGGCTTAAGTGAGTAGAATAGGTATAAACTGATCTGGAACGTTCAACGCTATAAGAATGCGGAAATACATGTTTTATGAAGATAAAATCCACTGTTCTAAACTACAAAACTAAAACGTAATGAAGTAAATTATTAATCAATGTAACTAGTTGAAGTACTAAAGTGCTTTGACCACTTTTTGTCAGGAAAAAGGCGGCGATGCTCGTACCAAAAATTATGTTGCTCTACTTGCTTTTCTGCAGCCAAGCTTGTTCATTATAGGTATTGAAATCCGACGTAGCATATAATGCGTGCGTTAATTAAGGTAGGTGCACCACTGTCGTGTCTTAGACAAATTCACAAACTAAATCATGTAAAAATTCGCGTTCACAGTCCTGCCCTCGGTACTGGCAGTTTAGTGAACGAGTACAAGGCTGTTTGATGTACGAATGGATTTTGTGTACGAGCACATCTCGTTGTGTCACACGTTTATCCGTATTTATCAAAAGACCACTGAATCGCGGAGTATATGTATTGTAGTGTACAAAAGTGATTGGTAATCAAGTTTTCAGGTGTACGCGCGACCAACAAATTATGATGCTAAAACACCACATCGTAACCGCGAAATGCTCCCCTGTGGTGTTGCTGTATATATAGCAAATCGTTGTCACGTCATCTACATTAGGGAAAATCGTAATTTATGTGTTTTGCGACGTTGTTTTGATATTTCTCAGGCTTGAAATCATACGTGGTGTAACATAATGTCTCTAGTGGGCCGTTAGCGCTACTTCTTCAGCTAAACATTATGGGATAGCATATGAAAACATGGATTTTATGTGTACTCTCGTACGTCGTCGTCCTTTAAAAATCGTAATTGTGTGTTTTGTGACATTGATTTGATATTTCTCAGGCTCGGAATCATACGTTGTGTAACAGAATGACTCTAAAGGGCTGTTAGCGCTTTTTCTTCAGCTAAACATTATGAGATAGCGCATGCAAACACGGATTTAATTTGTGCTCTCGTGCGTCGTCGTCCTTTAAAAATCGTAATTTGTGTGTTTTGTGACATTGTTTTGATATTTCTCAGGCTCGGAATAATACGTGGTGTAACAGAATGACTCTACACGCCATTAGCGCAATTTCTTCAGCTAAACATTATCGGATAGCACATTTAAACATGTGTTTAATTTCTACTCTCTTGTATCGTCGTCCGGTATCCCTTTAAAAACGTTGACTGTCATTCGATGTGACATTTGGAGGAGTAAATTCCACTATGCCCTTCAGCGGTGTGTTTTGTTTTCCGAATTAAACGATTAAAAGAAGATCAGAATACAGTATAATGGAGTTTAACCTACAACTATTGCTAAGCTGCAATTTATATCTTTCTTTTTCCTTTTTGTATTATGTAACCAAAACAAGTTGGTGATGTTCGATGGACCAATATTGGGTTGGTTACAGTGTATGCTTTGAACATAGGTATCCTAGGTTCGAAACTCTCGTTTGGATTTTTCTTGGATGATATATTTAAAGATATTTTCTTTTTTTGAGTGCTTTCCTATATATTTAACCATTAGCTAAGATTGTGTCATTTGTTGGAACGATATAAATCGGCAATATAATACACTGATGTGATACATTCTTTAAAGAAAACGATATTCGACCTCGATTGGGGTGTAGGCACTCTTAGTACAGATTTTAAAATCTTATTTGCTTTGACGATAGTGAACTGACAAAAGAATAACTCAGTTGTATACACCTGATGTAAATTTATGCATAATACTAACAGTATTGCAACGGTTATCGATATCATTCAAGTTGGCTGTAAACACTAGCTTATAACAATAGGAAACACTTTTTAAATATTAAATAGCTTATTTTACGTATTCTGCTCCTATAAATACAATAATTATGCTATTTCACTGCTTTTGTGAGAAATAATATCAGTTATGTGCCTAGAAAAGTGTTGACGGTCAAATAATATTCTGCGTTTTAATTACAGCACGATCACTTTTCGGCCTATGCGTTGAAAACGGTGAGCCTGGTACGGCAACTACATAAACGCGACGATTGCAAAGATAAAGGATCCATAAATAACGATGAGCATCGCGCAAGTCACGATCCCATATGTTCCAACATTTAGCTAATACAAGCCATGGAACGATTGATAATTTGTACTGTTTACTTGTTCGTTGACCAGAAGGATCCATGTCAAGATATATCACTAGGGAACGATTTGAACCGATTGAGCTGCTTGAATCCCAATTCGGATTTAACGAAATTTCAGGAGCATCAACGTGGTTGTCGTTGTTGCTTCTGGTGCTTCTTAGTTCCGGTGATCCACTGACGTAAGGGTTTATTACGTTTAATTTTTTCAAAGTTTGACAAAGATCACAAACACCATTCTCCTTCGAATCGCTATCCAATTGAAACACGTCGGATTTCATAATTTCACGATGTAGTTGAGCGTTGTAGTTTTCAAGTATAAAATCGGCTTGAGCAGGAAAATCAGTAAATGTCGAAAGTGACGAACGAAATATAGTTGTCGAAAATGAGCGTTTTGTAAAATGCATTTGCTGAAAGTCGGGACTAACGTTGACACCAACCGAACCAATATGAAACGACCGCGATATTTCTGGTATAATACATTCTCTATCATGCAACAGGCCAGAATCTCTCAACCAGTTGTCCCAATTTTTATGAGCACCTGGCGCCGGCCAGGCAGGTTTAATGATTGCCTGAAATTCGTCAAAACTGAAATTGCAAAATCGAGATGGTCTCAAAGTCTTATTTAATACGATATCCATTTTTCGATAATTTGGATAATATATGACGTTGGACGGTTTTATTTATAATAGTATTCGGGAGTGACAAAAATATTTCACTGTCTCCGCACTGACAACATGGCATTTTAGCACTGATTCATAATTATACTGTATAATAACAGTTGTGTAATTTATTTTTTACGACATTTACAGACAAATATAATACTAGTATCTGCCAAATGCTTGGCTCTAGGGTGGCAGAACTGCGCCATATCAGTGTGGTGCTTAATTCCACAATTTATGCCAATTTGAATTAAAACATTTTCCATAAAATTATTTATGAAAACATGTTTTAACTCAGATTAGCATAAATTATTATAAATTCATTTGTACTTCAAATTTAATTATTATTGTCGAGTTTCCAGTGTCTACACTGCAATTTTGTTGTCGACTGAAAAATCTCGCTTCGGGTCTATGGAATCATATTGGGTCTGTTGTAACGTAAATTATTAATATGCCTATATTGTTGAGCGATACTAGATGCTTTGTTGGAACCGTTGGATTTAATTGAAAATACCGCAATTTGAAAAAGTTTCACACTTATACGACTTAAAATAAGTATAGCAGTGGCTGCGTTGGACCTATTCTACCACTCGACCGTGTGGATTCACACTTACGGATTGCCAGATTTTTGAGTTATCAATTACTTCGAACAGACAAGTGTTGGAAACTAACACCAGAAAATAAGCACTAAAATTTTTTCAATTTTAGCTAATATTCCAGTTCGTTGCAGTAATTTGCATCAATTTTTATTCAATTTTCTTCAATTTTTGCCAAACTTCCTAAAATTTAGAGCGCGGTTTCGGCGCTCGGGAGCAGGGAGGGCGTACGGAGAAACAAGGGCCCCCCATGTAATATGTTCCAGGGTAACGTCCGGCTGCGGGATCAAGTAAATATCAAAAATACTGCTTTCGTTAACAATGTACCAAAAATCCAGCTGTTTCCACGAAACAACGTATACTTTTATGTCAAGTATCCGAAGACGCTCATAAATTGGCATCGCACACTTAAAATATTAAAGAATAAAGCAAACAATATATATTTAAGGGTAGCATTTTTGGCAAATACCAAACGTAATCAGCGCATAAAATGTCTCAAATATCAACTGATATTAAATAAGAAATATAGAATTTGCTGTTTCAACATTGCTGTTTGAAATGACAACCAACGATTTGTGTAACTTTAATGCTTTGGTTTCGGGACGTCTTCAAATTTACATGTCAAGGTAATTGAAGCATTTTGTTAACTCGGTTTGTCACACTTTTCATGCGCGTTATTTGCACACCTTGCTAAGCATCCGAAGATATAAGTAACTACGGCAAAATTAGCTTAATTTATGGTGCATAGAGCTCAAAATCAAGCTATCAAAGTTGAATTCAGCAATTGGGCAAACATTTACTAATCGCTTTCAGTAATACAGGTTAATTCATAGTTCAAAAACTGAAAGTGAGTCGTACGGCATCATTTAAGTTTATGAGATAACGAAATTACTTTCTCTGGCCTTAGCTATAAACAAATACTATTCCGAATTTATAATACAGAAAGGTAGGAATTGACCCTACTAAACCGCTACCGTGAAATTGTACTGAACGATTTTTACTGACACAGCTGTTGTATATAGCTTGTGCGTACCATGTTTATCATAAAATAATTACAATATTCGGAAATTGTTCGCACGCGACATGATATGTTACTGCAGATTCGAAATTATTGATCCACTTCGCAAGACTTTCTGTCACCCAGTGCTATTCTTTTGTTTTTCGATCACAGATCATGCTTGAAATTTCCTCAATTTAAAAAAAAATTACAGATTTTCTCCAACTATTGTTTCAAAGCTGCACAAGTTTTGCTTAAAATTTCGATATTTGTAAAAGTCATCACCTTGAGTTTTAGGTACGGTCTCCCCACCTTGTTATGGGTCATAACTTACCTTGGTCCTCTGAGCACTGATTTGGGCGTAAAAAACAAAGGCGATAAGTACCAGTTATATTACCTATCTGATATAACCCCAAAATAGTCCAGAAACGGACACGGCAAGTTCAGCAAGTAATGAGAATTTTTCGTTGCGCTAGTTTCACTGTCTACACTTAAAATTCACCAAAATTTTGTATTTGGCGTAAACGAAGTCAAAGTCCTTCTTTATCAGGGCCCGATAAATATGTAAACCAGAGCCATCAGGCGCTTCAACGATGTCTCAAAGTCTGATTCAGTTACATCCAAGAGTAAGGGCGGTATAGAATTAATTTTGAGTCGCTGGGAAACAAACCTTTATGTCTTTAAAACACCCTCTACATCTTCTAAACACACACTAGAATAGCATTATAGGTCATCGTCGAAGCTCTACAAATGCAAAATTGTCTATTATGACGTCAAATTTGATTTATTGAATTTCTATTGACAGCACTTCATTTTTCGTTGTCCATCAAAAAATCTCAGAAATGGCTCAGGAAGGGACCGCGTTTTAACAAAAAGTTGTCAGTAGTAGTCGCATTCTAGCATATAGAGGTGATCCACAATTCTAAAAGCCACAATAGCTAAACAGTAGCCAATTTTGAAAAATCACAACAGTTTACTGAACGCTTTGCAAACATCATAGAGAACGATTTTCCGGCTAAATGTAATTATGACGTATCGCCAAATAAGCTTTTGTTTGGGTCACTCCGCATACTGCTCGATGTGTAATAGATGATTGATGTGTAGTAGCATTATCGTATTCCAGCTATATAATGGGTGGGTCCACTTTAAATTCAGTACTGGCCAAAATGTCCCTGGCTCTCGCTCGAGGCTAGCTCGCAGCTCGCTCAAAACAAATTTGTTCTAAAATAGAATTTGTTATTATTTGTAATAGTTTCCAAAACTCGAGCGAGCCACTCCGCTGTTGCTCCCTCGGCAACACGCTCGCTCGAAATGCGACAGTGTTTTCTAGCGCGTATTGTCCGTACACAATGGTTGTTTTGAAAAATCTTGAAATAATCGTAGAAAACTTCGTTGTCGGAATGTTGCCATCGGTATTCACAGTTTAGCGAACGCTAACATAAGCTACGTGATGTACGAACGCAATTTGTGAACGCATACATTTGTTTGGGCACGAGATAAAATACTGAATCGTATAGCTGCTTTTGTTATGTGTGAGCGTTTAAAAGTACAATATAAAAACATTGTTTTTATCGCATTTGAAAGTGTTCGCGAAATCTAAAATTGGGACGTTAAAAATCGTTAAATAGTGCTCGCGGACAGTGCCTCAGTCTTGCATTATCGCAAACTGTGCTCAATTACAAAAGAAAATTGCAATTTCATCAAGCACAACGGTTTTATGACCGTGATCTCGCTGGCATAAAGAACGACTCAAGTGTACACGCCTACAGTAAACTCACCTATTAGCCAATATATTCCACAGCCTAAAATTTAATACAATGATTTCGGCTTGAATATAATATCAAATTTTAGTACTGAATAAGAACGGCATCGAACAACCTGTATCGTAACAATGACACTTTCTATTTTTGAGTGCCCGATCTACAGGTTTATTTCACCACTGATAGCATATGTTGCAAAATGATGGATGTCAGTTGGTATCAGTGCATACGTAACATCCTACTATTGCGGCTGGCAGAATATTAATAATTTAATGCATTTATATTAAAATCTGAAAATAATTTTTCATTAAAGATTAAATTTTTACATGAGTGCAGTGCGGAATAAATTATAATACGCAAATTTAGACGTTGCAGGGAGATAGTACATTCCAGCCCGGGAAGTGGGAAAACTCTGTGAATGAACAGCGTTGTGCCTTTTCAACTACTTCTATAGTGTAGACGTCCACAGGCGAGTATAAACGTTCAACATACTCAAATATATTGGCGTAAATAAGAAATAAAGAATCGCAATAATATATCAATATTTTGAGTTTTATATACGTTGAGAAGTACGTTGCCTAGACAATGCCTAGCTTCAGTTGCAATATCCTTTCACCAGGCAATGAACTTGATATGAACACATATGTCTTTAACATAAACGTATACCTGTACATAATGTACCTTGGGTATAACTATAACGTGGGCTTAAATTGATTTTGAGGAAAAAACTGACACTACTGGGCATTACCTTCCACGACTTCCCTACCTATTTTCCAAATATTTCACGTCTTGCGTATCTCTGCTATATCATGCTATAAATTCACAGCGCAAGTCCTGGTTTCTCGAAATGGGAAGTGGAGGCAGTGGCATTCTCACGATCCTCGTGGTTTTTGTCAATTTTTTATTTCAAGCGGAAAATAACCTAGGTGTCTACACAAAATTTTTTTAACATTTTCTAGAATTCCATTTTGAAACTTGAAACACTCGAAAAATTAGGCGAATTTTCGCTTTAAAATTCTCATATAACATTAATCGGATTGCACGTTTACAGCTTTTGAATTTTAAATAAAAAAGGAGCGCATTTTCAGAACTTTAACTATATCAAAAAGCCCAAGCAAACTCGGAGTGCTCTCAAATATACACATAGAGACAAATTTGAGCGGGTCCCTCGATTCTTTTCACCATAAGGTCTGGTTCTTTAGCTATGGCAATATTTTGAGCTGATAAAGACGAATAAATGTAATGATTATATACACACACGATGAAGCATACGTAACTGAACGAAGTACAACGCAAAATTGCTAGTAGCTAAGGCGACCCCAGACAGGGGGTATGCGAGAGTTTCC
>JASANE010020166.1:0-10881 GCA_030248225.1 Trileptium ribeirensis | reverse complement strand
TGACCTTCGTTCAGTTACTGCTTAGCGCAGAGTGTCTTCGAGGCTTGGCTCCGCACGAAAAGAAAATAATTACCGACAAATTTATGTTGAGTTAAGTGTACGGCATAGAATATGCTACGCATGATTAGACGCATAAAATATTTGTGAGGCATGAAAGTGTAAATTAAGTTAGGCGACGTCGATGTATTCAAGTTTTATACTATCTAACCAACACAATTTGTAAACTGCTATGTATTAGACTGCTGCGATCAGAACCACAAATAATGACAACTCACTCGTATATAAACATATAAAAAGTATCTTTCATAACACATATTTAATGGCCACAATTTCATTATAAAGCGGGAGGGCCGGGGCGGTGGAAGTGTGTTTGTTCAATGTAGAACTGCCAATGTCATTTCAACAGAGAACTACAGAGACCTTTTTCATTTACATAAATATCTAAACATATAAAGCTGTGAGAAGGTACATCTGTCGAATACATGAAAAATTTTTGTTATGTCGAGAAACATTTTGCGATATAAACCCGAAGAGGGCGCAGCGACAATGATACACCAATTTGTACAAATATCTAAGTCAGCAAAACAGGAGCTGCTCAAGCGTTAAAGCCATCATAGCTAGTCCATACTTAGGTCGTGACGTGCTGAGAATTATTTCACCGTTATTACTTATCGTGGTCCATTTACCATCCCATTTGGTAATAACGATATAGAATATTAAACTATAGTTACGGAAAATGCTGAATTTCTTTCGATTTTTCGCTAATTGAACATTGACAAAATTATATCTACATGCCATAAATCATATCTAATTTCGGTTATTTCAATTTGCATAATTTCGGTTCTCGAGTGCCGATAAGGTTTGCTTATAAATTATTCAGTGTTCGCGACCATGTTTAATACATTAATAGCGACGTCAAAGAAAACATGAGAATTGGTTGGAGGTGTGTCACCTTTTTTTACTCGCGCATTAACAAGGCGGCTTTGTTTACTCGTGGAATGTGTGCACAATGGAAAATCGTCATTTGTCCTGGTCTATCGCTTTTACGATCGTGAACTAACTTGATAAAAGAACAATCTAGGTGTGCGCATCAAAACTGGACTCACGCATTAATTCGTTGGTTCATATATCTTTCCCATTTGTTGAGCTACAATCAACAACATGTCTTTATATGTGGACATGGGAGACTCTCCGGCAGCAGATGAAGGATCAAGCTGTGACATGCTTTGACGACATTTACCAGAAGATGAAGAAATGGGATTCGCACACGAAGGGGCTCTTCAGCGAAATTACGAAACTCGTCACCCTAATTCTTGTGAATCCTGCAACGGATGCTATTGGCGAACGATCATTTTCTGCTATGAGGCGCATCAAAACATGGGTACGAACCACAATGACGCAAAAGCGCTTCAATAGTCTGGCCGTATTAAACATTCACAAGGAGCGAACCGACGGGCTTAATTTGGCCGATGTTGCCAACGATTTTGTTCAGCTTAATGGCAATCGAAAACGCGTGTTCGGGACATTCAGTGACAAAGACTTTGGCGTAAAGTAACATCTGAGCGATGGGTATGATGAAAAATTGAACTGTTTGTACCTTTACCGTAATTTTGATAATATCACTCTGTCTAGATGTTAAACTAAGTTAGGTGTAAGGTACGTGCATGTTACCAAACCAGCCCCCTCACGTTCAATTACGCCCCGCATTCCCTGGGCACTAACTATAAGTTTTGGATATTTGTCACTAACTAGAAGTTTTCGACATTTGTCCTTTATGTTTTGTTAATTCCTGGCTTTCGCAATCTCGAATACCTGTATTCCAGTGAGCGTCAGTGCTGTACCTAAATATAGATATTAGAAATTGAGTTGAACTGAGCGCAAACCTAGCTTATCTAAATTTCTATTTCTCTTTTCTATTGTTTATTTAATTTTCGCTAATACATCCTCGGAGTACATCATGATGAGGCGGGCACCCCGGTCAAGGTACATTCTACAGAATGTCAGAGACAACTGTTATCACGATCCACGAACTGCTGTCTTGGCATAAATAAACTTCGATACATGTGCTTCATAGGACACTTTGCACAAACCAGCTTAAGGACAGGAATGTCATGCATTAACATAATCCTTTCGCACCCAAGGCAAGCTGAAACTCAGGGCTTGGTTGAAAGTACGAATCAAACATTTGAAAACAAATTGGGAGCAAGGATGCAACAAAATGGTCTGGAAGGATGGTCGGGCAGTATTAATAAGTTAGCTTTAGAAATAAACCAGTATTACTGCCTAGTAATAGGCTCAACATTAGATTAGATTAGACTTGAGTAACGGTGTGATAGTTTTGCACAGGTCCAATAGTAGGACCCTTTGCATCACCGTGTTCTAATTCTTATAAACCTAGATCAAACCTCTGAGTTGCAACACAAAAACCTATTAATTTACTGAAACACATACTCCTACCATTAGTAACTGCTAGTTGTTGAGCACCTAAGAACCTTTGTCTAGCTTCACCCCATTTTTTACATCTGAAAACAAAGTGTTCAGACGTTTCAGCTTCCTGACGACAGTATTCGCAGAGACTACTTTCTCTCAGTTTCATAACCTTAAAATGGGCATTTAAAAGATTACGCCCAGTTAAAACATGTATAGCAATCCACAGTCTATCTTTGCTAAGCTTCCATAAGAAGCGAGATCTCCTATAATTGACTTCAGGAAAGAAAATCCTTGTCTGCCTGCAATTTATTCCCCCTCTCCACCGTCTAGCTTGTTGTCCAAACAGAGAACGCACCAGCGAAGTCTTCACAATAGAACAGGAAACTGAAACACAAGGTTCCGGCACAGACACATTCAATAAAGCACCTTTCTTTGCAAGGCTGTCTGCAATTTCATTACCTCTAATGCCTGAGTGTCCCTTGGCCCACGACAAACAGAGCACATTTTCGGCACCTAGTCTATTTAATTTTTTATGGCATTCAACAATAGTGGCTGACGACACCACCGGCTTATCCAGAGCCTTAAATGCAGCCTGGCTGTCACTGAAAATCCAAATATTCCTTCCCCTAGTACCTTGTTCCACGAGATGTTCGGCATATCTACAAATTGCAACAATTTCTGCCTGGAAAATCGTTGCCTTGGACCCCAGTGCGAAGTGTAATCTATGTGCATTATCAATAACGGCTCCAGCCCCTACTCTAACTCCACAATCTGTGTCCATGAGTGAACCATCAGTATAGCACACAAGATCGCCATCTGACAGGGTTCCCTCATGTCTTACATTCAAGTTACAGGCTCATCATCCATTCAAGTTATGCTCAACCGTGTTGAAAATAATGCAACGTCTCTGCCGGTTGATATTAAATTCTGCAATGCTGGATGCGAAATTTACGATATTCACGCTAACAGCGCCGATACGGAATTAAATTGTTCACACTGGACAACTCAAAACTTCAGAAAGCTGCTTTAAGAGTATTCAACTTTTGACCAATAAAACCCTTCGGTTGCTAGGCCTTTGATGAACCTATTTTAGCAGGTATGTTTGTAATATGGCCTTCAGCTAAAGGAACCTGTGATCTAATAGCAGATAAAGTTTAAAACGAAGTATTCCTGCATTTATACGGTAATTATTCCTGCATTTATATGGGCTATTGTGCGCGAAAGAAAATAGTCGCACATCGCAGAGCCCATGTTCGCGTTCACAAAAATGCTAACACCGATCGCAAAAATGTGAACGTTAATTTCTGCGCGAATCAATTAGTAATATTGACACAAAAGAAGAAACCTTGGTATGCGCACCTAAAGTGTATTTGTCAATTAATAACCGCATATAAGTTCGTTATAACATATCAGTAACATTATAATCACATGTCAATATCAACACAACTTATTGGCTGCAGGAAGGTCACGTAGTCAATATACATCGCATGATAGGTTAAACAACAAAGCGGATACCACTGAATCAAGTTATATAGTATTTAGTGCGCGGCTGTTATTATGTTCGATGTTTACGTGATATACAAATTTACCCAAGTAACCCTGATGGGCTTAAATAAAACGTAGGCATGTCTTTCTCGATATACTATGTCTAAGCCTTTGTTTTAGGCTATGCTAAGTTACTTATATGAGATAAACACTAAGCCTAAGGATAAGTCGAGGGGCAACCGCCCCAGGATCCCCGCTATAAGCTATTCTTTTTCGACATTATAACGTAAAGCTCCTCATAGTTGCTTGGTTCTACAAATTTTACAATAATCCAATTTAAGCTCATTTTTATTGCAAAATAGACCAGCTATTAACACTAAAATGGAAAAATAGACAAGATTGCAAAGTGTAGGACGACATAATATACTTACCAAGGTTGCGTTTCCTTCAAAATGCTGCTTCTGAATTTTGGATAGCAGAAAATAGACCATGAGCGCTAGCAACGTGAGCCAAATAATTAACCATGTTTTCGATGGAAATACGTCAATTAATATGTCAGAATATTTTACTAAACTTCTAGCTGCTCCGGTGTTTATGATATACCCGTGGTTCAATACTCGGTAATCTACAGGATACGTAAAATTAAACCCCGCTGTGTGTCTTTGGTGGCTAACAATGTAACAGGAACACACCAAACCTGAAGTATTCTGATTGTCTAATTTTTTTAATAACCCAGTCCGTATACCGGTAGTTGCATTTACCGATCCCCATTCCGCATCTTCTTCGTATCCGTTGATCGTGTAGTCAGTCTTCAAGGCCGAAGCAAGAAACATGCAGGTTTCGTAAATATAACCTGGATAAGGACATTTTGCCAATGATCTGTGCTGTAAAGCGCAAGGTTTAACGCCAATAAAGAATGCGGGCATGTCAATATTAAGGTTTGGCTTCATTAGTTATTTAAAAGAATATCAACTGGTGCTAACGTTACCAGAATATCAGCTGGTTAAAATATTTCATTCATAAGTAGTATTGAACTACGGTGTTGGTATTAGACAATGAATGAAGAAAGTTAACACACAATCAAATCACGACTACAGCACAGTTAATCACTATCACTAATTACAATATTATATTATGTATAGTCATATATAGTAATATTACTATCACTATTTTTGTTGATTATTAGAGTCCGATTGTAGTATTGGTCAGAGAGTCAGAGATTATCCCAGTGTATTGGTCGTATTGTAGCATTGGTCATAGAGTATCCGAGCGTATTGGTCAGAATTATAAACTGTAAAATAACAAGATATCCTGGCTCCCAAAGATACAAAACGAAAATAACTAATGAAAACAGAAAAAGTACCTTTCCCACATTTATGCACTCATCTTACAGTTCCCACACAATGAAAATGTGGTGATTTTCAAATATTTATTCACAATATATCACGCACCGCGCCGACGCATCCGTTGAAGTGCGTATCGTAAGCAGGAGATAAAAAGAAGTAGCTCTTTAAACGATTCTAGAACACCTAGTAGGACTAAATTATTGGAATTTTTGAAAACTTTACTTTAAAACAAGCAAAAACCTAAACAATATTCTATGGAGTAATACCTTAATAACGGTGACCATCTTAGCTAAATAAGTATAATCGTATGACATAAACGATCGAATCAATCGACAAATTATTAAATAAGGCAACCAAAAACGTAATATTAAATTGCAAAATTGTAAAACGGCAATAATACAATTATAAACAATCTTTTAAACACAACGAGATATACTATATATTTAGCTGAGGTCGAACTGGTGAATGAACCGCCAGGTCACCAGGTCATTACAGGTCAATCCGTAATAGGTAATTGGATCATAGTGTGTAACGGTTTTGACATTGCCGGCTATGCCGAGAGCACTACTATGTGTACCGTACTCATCTTAAACAAAATCACGTTTTTTGTCTTTTTTGTGCCAGTGTGGTCTTTCTGCAGACAAACAGATACAGTGTAAACTCTAAACTCAAGCTGTTTCACGATGTGTGATGGCTCTGACATTGCCTGATTCGCTATGTCGAAAGCATCCGCATTTGCATTTTACCCATCGTAACATGTGCTGTTATAGTCTTTCTGCAGACATACAGATACAGTGTACACTCTAAAGTCAAGCTCTAGTAAACAAATCACTTCGATTACAATTCCTCAAATTCCGTAAAAAGAAATGGGAGAAGGCTGTTAGGTTGATAGAAGGGTGTTGAACTGTGTTGTTAGGCACATCAATGTCGTACTGCCTGGAAACATCATGTACAGCTGTATGTAAATGCTTCTTAACACATACGTTTCAAATGCAAGTATTTAAAATTCGCTTGGAATTGACGTACAGACGACTTCGAACGATGATAGAAGGACTTCCAAGGAAACTTCCGAGAGGCTTAAATTTCACTTGAACACTCACTTTTGTAAATGACTGCGGTCTCTTTCTGAAATACCGTACATAAAATGGAATTTGAAACAGTGTACATTTTGGCAAGCTTACTTGATATTAAGTTGTTTGCAAAACCGTTTCTTTTACAGCTTTGCTGAATTTATCATCCACTGGCTGGTTTAGAAGGTGGCCTTGTCGTTGGGTCACTGAAATATTCGAGTAAACGGGTCGCCGGTCAGTTCCATGACCGAGTCATCGTGCTACGGAGACATACGACGCTGGGTCGGATTTCAGCACTCATATTAAATATAATGCCACAGTGACTGATTGAAGTGGCGTGCGTAACTATCGGGCTAGACAGTCACTTTGCAAGCATATACTCTTCATTCTAACTACAATGTAAGCAAAGTTGTGTATATATGCTTAAAAATATATTTGAATACTTTCTTTGAATTGACAAAGTTATCAAACATCCATGACTGCTGACGTCTTAAAGAAAATATCTTTCAAATTCTATCTAGAAATTCCAACGAAGTTTGTAACAAAAATTCGAATACAGTTAAAATTTGTAGTTTCATTTAACGCTAGCTACCTGGAAAATTAGTACTAGTTTCTTTTTGAGAATATTGCCTGTATTAATGAAAATATAGCTAACCCTTTCAAAAGCACTGGGGCTTAACGGATCTACAGCGCATTGTATTGTGTCAAATGATTTTTTTGTGTGATGTATGTTTATATCTATATATTAATGAAAATACAGTTAATCCTTTCGTGTTCACTGGGGCTTAATGGATCTAAAACGGATTGTATTCTATCAACTGAGTTTATAGCGCGATGTATGCTCGAACGTACTTTTGGCACACGCTCGCTTGATTGGTTTATTAAAGAACCGATCAGCAGCTTCTAAATTGCTGAGCGATTTTGCTTTCAGTCGTGCAAGCTGGGTTCGATTCCAGACGCTGGCTTAACTTTGGCAAGCATATCATGATATACGAGCAGCTTTCCTTCGATGGTATACACCGTTAAGTGGTATACTTACATATTACCTTCAATCTTACTATCGTAGCGTCTTCTGTGACCTTTGAGGGCTATTCCGTAAAAGCTGTTTGATATCTGAAACATAGAGCTTGCTGCTTTTTTATATATAATGGTGATGATGACTTGTGTTGTGGCAATATATTGTACTAGTTATTTACTACGAGCTATTCTGGTTCAAAGAACAAGACGATGTAGAATAAATTTTTAGCATTTTCATGACAGCGGCAATTGATATCATTGTCGATACATGGTAGGATTAAATTTGGTTGTATAAATTATGAGACGAAGGAATTCCATTACCTTATAAGAAAATGCAGGCTATTTGCGCTATGCAGCAACTCTCCTCCATATAAAATATTGCCTGACGAAAACAAAATTCGAAGTACTTAGTCCAAAATACAGGTTTGAACTATGAAAAACTTTATATAATCCGAGCTATATACAAAAACAACAGAAATTATGAGAGCAATAGCATTGTATAAAGATATTTAAACGCCTTAAATATTTTTTCCTTACGCATACATCTATTTTACGCTTTTTCGTTTAATCAAAGCAACAGCGGAATGTAGACCTGTACTAGCTTAAATTTCACTACATAATTCAAAGCAACCTTCACTGTTTTAAAGATGATAATATTACATCTATAATGCGGTAAGTAAACTCGCGTTTTTGAACTGAAATTATGTTGCCTAAAATTAGTTTTACATAATCATATTCATGGTGAATAAGTGCAGTATCATCTGAGTACTAGTGCTTTTTGTGAGAATTTTACATTTTTTGGTTGATTGATACAAAATAAAAAATTTCACAATTAATTAATTGACTAATTCACAACCGACAAAGCATTTACAAAACACTAACATAGATGAAAATCTAAGTGTTTTCAGGCACTCTGCCAGAAACATTGACTCAGCGACACAAGCCACAATAAACAAGAAACACTGGCGAATCTACAGACGTGCTTATAGTCTGTGTCTGTAACGGATTTATTTATAGCGTTACAAGATAAGAGTTATATGGGTAAGTTAAACCAGTATGATGATAAACACAATTTTACAAAGCCCTAACATAGACGAAAACCTAAGTGTTTTCAGGCACTCTGCCAGAAACATTGACTCAGCGACACAAGCCACAATAAACAAGAAACACTGGCGAATCGACAGACGTGCTTATAGTCTGTGTCTGTAACGGATTTATTTATAGCGTTACAAGATAAGAGTTATATGGGTAAGTTAAACCAGTATGATGATAAACACAATTTTACAAAGCCCTAATATAGACGAAAACCTAAGTGTTTTCAGGCACTCTGCCAGAAACATTGACTCAGCGACACAAGCCACAATAAACAAGAAACACTGGCGAATCTACAGACGTGCTTATAGTCTGTGTCTGTAACGGATTTATTTATAGCGTTACAAGATAAGAGTTATATGGGTACGTTAAACCAGTATGACGATAAACACAATTTTACAAAGCCCTAATATAGACGAAATCCTAAGTGTTTTCAGGCACTCTGCCAGAAACATTGACTCAGCGACACAAGCCACAATAAACAAGAAACACTGGCGAATCTACAGACGTGCTTATAGTCTGTGTCTGTAACGGATTTATTTATAGCGTTACAAGATAAGAGTTATATGGGTAAGTTAAACCAGTATGATGATAAACACAATTTTACAAAGCCCTAATATAGACGAAAACCTAAGTGTTTTCAGGCACTCTGCCAGAAACATTGACTCAGCGACACAAGCCACAATAAACAAGAAACACTGGCGATTCTGCAGATGCGCTTATAACCCGCGGCTGCAACTGATTTGTTTGTAGCTTTACAAGATGCGAGTTATATCAGTAAGTTAAACCAGCATGATGATAAACTTCACAAATTACCTCTATTTCCCGGGACATATGACAGATAATAGAACCACATTATGAGGTTTAATAAAATGTGGGTACAACCACTAAACATTATTTGTTAACGTGTTTGTGACAAATAAGAGTCTATTTATACTAAATCTGCCTACACTGTGAACGTATGAACTTATAAAAGATATGTTATGACTATGTATAATAACAATTTAATGGTCCTAAGCCGATGATCTTAGCAAACTTGCCTCATAAAAGTCACATAGACTTCAGCAGCCATATAACCAATAGTCCCAACTCTTACTACTATCCGTCTATATAATTTCGAGCATCACTAAAAATAGAAAACAGTGATTCGCTAACATTTGATGAGAATTTGCAACAAAATACATAGCGTTTTACGTCGAACTTCACAATTGACTTCTTGGACAAATCGTTTTCCCGTCTTTTTTGTTTTTACTTGAGTTGAGTTATTCCTTATCTATCTATAGCCGCACAGACGTCTTCGCGATATGAACGATACCGTACCATCTAGCCATCCGTACGTTCTCCTGAGACATTGGTTTCATTTCCACCAGTCCACTCGGCCGAACGTACGGTTTCTAGTAGGATCGTATTTGATAGTGTGTTAGTTTGATACGACGCGTGTCCAAACCATTGTAGTTGTTGCCTACGAACAGTGTCCAGTATAGTTTCATGTGGTCTGATCATTCTGGTGATTTGTTCGCGCACTGTTGAGGTTGTACGGTATGCAGTTAATGATATATTTAGTAGTCTAAAGCGTAGTCGTAGTCTAACACTGCGTTTAGAAGACCCCAATTCTGTTTTATAAGTTCTGTAGTATTGTTCACAGCTCACCAATTCTGTTTTATAAGTTATGTAGTATTGTTCGCGGATCGCAGCCATATAATTCTGTCAATGTAACTGCAGCTTTCATTAACCTAAGGTTCATCTTCATAGTAATATTGCGGCATTTCCATATTTTCTTCAAATCAGCTGTCAAGAAGCTATGGCCAATCTTGTCTTTACTTCGCGAAGCGAAATGCGTAAGTCAAATGCGCCCCAAGATACATGACGTCAGTTACCTGGATCAGTTCCTTGTTTTTCACCGCGATTTTATTGTAGAATCAATTGTGGTATGCAGTACTGTCACGACTTATATCTTCTCTGTAGAGATCTCCATGCCGAATCTGCTTGCTGCTGTATGCAGTCGCTCTGTCAGATCGGTAAGCTCTACTTGGGTGGCAGCCAGTAACTCGATGTCGTCAGCAAATCTCAATTTTTTAATTTTATTTGTACCTAACTTTATACCACCATCAAACCTATCCTGTGCTTGAATCATGATTTATTCTAGGAAAATAGTTCCATCAGGTGATTTCCGCGTGACATTCCGTACCTGCCCAGTTTGTCTGAACATCTGCACGGACCTTATCGTCCCAGTCGCCATGAACGATAAACATTTTCTTCATTGGAACATTGCCGATTGTGGCGCTCAGTATACTTTAAAATGGTTCTATTTTTTATGAGTGGCTTGATGTTAGAGCATAAACCTGTATGATAGCACCTTTCTTTGGACTGGCATTTTGTATACTCGAATCTTGATTATATGACTTGATACCGGTTCGAAATATATAATCGCGTAAATCTTG
>JASANE010020165.1:0-53196 GCA_030248225.1 Trileptium ribeirensis | reverse complement strand
GTGACCGTTACAATACAGCTAAAGATATGTACAGTAAAGGAGTCGAAAATCTATTTATATAAAAGGGATATATACATCTACGATAACAAGAAAATGGATCTTACTATTGTTAAACCTCTATCAACCCTAAGCATACACCTCCCCGCAGCAGTTGAAGCTAAATTAGTTCAAGTAAATAATGCACATGTAGAAGCAAGCGGAAAGAAACCCTTTATTATCACTGCTAACTTTGTAGAAAATACACCATTCAATGATACATATTGTAATTTACTCCATGTAGCAACCAATTCTACAGACTTTAAAAGCATTCGAGCAGTGAAAGATTTCCATATATGTGACCTACAATTTCAGGTATTTGATAACGAAACGAAGAAACTTCAGAACGGTACACTATACCTTAATCTATCCTTCATACATAAAACGAATTAATAACGTGAGATATTATAACAATGGACATACCACTATCATTCAAAGTTGATCAAGCTTCAAAACACCGGTTAGTAAAAGGGCAGACAGTTAAGAAGCAAAGAAAAAGAATTAAGAGGAAAAGAGTACATAAAAAGAAATCGCTACAAAAGCAAAAGACAATATTTCAACAATGACATCGTTAGCTAATCTATATTGGACTCAAGAACCCATGTATCAAAATGAAGTTGAAGGATCTCAGATTATGGAATTTACCAGTAACACAGGACAAGTTATAGAAGATGAAGTGACACCACTGGAATTCAAAGTACCTAAATCGGATTATCTCATCGACTTGGGTCAAATATTTCTAGCGTTTAAACTAAATATATCCCATAGTTCCCCAACCAAACAGCCAGCATCACCAAAAGCTACTCCAAAGAAACGAAACAAACGGTCAGTGACAGATCAAGTTTTTCCGTGTAACCAGATGGGATATTCTATGTTCAATCAAGTGGAAATGAAAATCAACGGTGAGTCCGTGACGGCAAATCAGCCAAATTATCAGTGGATGACATATATACTTCACCTACTCCACTATACTAAAGAAGAACGAAATTGCTTACTACGCACAGCTGGATGGTTTCAAGACAAATCTTATCTAATGGATAGTACGGAGGATAATGGTGGAGCAACGGAGCGGTACTCATATTTTCTTAACAATGGAGGAAGTGTATACATGCCCGTCATCACACCCGTCACGTTCAATGGCGGCTATCTTCCCCCTCAAACGGAGCTGCATTTCAAGTTTTCCAGGAATCAGCTATCGTAAATAATTCAAGGCAAGAAAAACATAAAGTATTCAATAACAATTACCGAACCAATACTTAAAGTCAACGTGATCAAGCTCTTCAGTAAGGCACTTAGTAATATTAATAATATATATCAATCAAAAGGTGCTCTATACCCATGTGTTACCGATGAAATACGAACATTTGGTCTCGGCAAAGATAACCAAAACTTCGACTTTACTGTATTTGAAGAAGATCTACCACGTCGCATATTCGTATGGATGGTTGCCAAAGATACTTTCAACGGCAATATAGAGAAAAATATCTACGATCTCAAATTACCGGATATGACAAAGTTTCAAGTACTGGTGAACAATCTATCACTACCTAATCAAAGTCCGCTCGTAATTAACACTGGAAACATTCCGGAAATATATGCTAGCCTACTTCGAGGGCTCAACTACGTCAACAGGGACATTGGCTTCGGACCGTACGATATGAAAGGTGGTTTTGGAGTATTCGCAATCGACATATCACCAGATCATTCAAGCGGCTGCGGAAGCTACATTTCAAAGGTCAAAGATGGCAACGTCAGGCTACTTCTAGACTTCAAAGCAACGCTCTCCGAATCAATGGTATTAATCGTTATGGGAGAGTATCCGAAGACTATGAAGATGATTAAAGATCAAAATGAAATAGAATGGATCTAAAGTTTTAGCACTAAGGTATAGGTTTGATTACTGTAGCTTAAGGCTAAGGCTTGTTTGAGATGTATACTCTATGTCATAATGATTTTTTAAATAAAAAAAGAAAAAACAAATAATGGTAGCCACTATCTCAACTATCGAGAAAGAAAGCCATCTGATGAGTGCCCTTGGCAGGGACGAAATTTGTTCGTCTGCCTATTATTACACTACCATTTCGTCTATATGCTTACATTTAGTTATTAGAAGTGTTGCTATATATATGATTAAGTTTAGTTGCTAAATACTTATATCATAAAGTTATATAATCTATACATAAACTGCATATACATAATAACATATACTGCATATACTATACAATATCCCTTCAATAGACCACGCCCCATGTTTTGTATACGGCTAATACGAAGCCCCGCCCGTCATTTCCCTTCAGCCAATCAGCGCGTGAATAAAACCTAAAAAAGTGACAGGTCATTAATCATCTGTCCCAGAACCCCTGTTTTTTATACTACTAACCTACTGCACACTCAAAAAATCTAGGCATTTAAACTCAAAATGGATGTTTTATAGCTAATTGGTTAAGGATTAAAATTTAGAGTTTTATCTATAGGAACATCGTTATATACAGAACTAACACCCTTAAGTATTGAGATTTAAGCCGTAAATACAAAAATATGCTATTGCCAAGTATTGGTGCAGACTAATATTCTTCAGTGATTTCAATCATTGCTTCTAGAATTTTCAAATAATAAAAAGCTAAAATTAAACAAAATTTAAGATCAATCTCGCTCAAAGTTTAAACGTTTAATGATTGGTTTAACGGCTTTCGTGCTAACTTAGGTGAAACATATTGTTTTGTACCAAAACAATATGCTATTTAGATAAGTAAATAATTTAACATGTAAATAGACCCTGCGGTGTTGTTATAATAAATAATTCGTCGGTCATTTAGCTTTTATAAAATCCAGCCTATGTGGGTTAATGTTTTTGAAATAATATTTACATTGACTTCTGGGGTTATCTTGACGGAATATAGTTGTATAGTATAACTTGGCGGCGTCAAGGGAACCATTAGGACAGAAAATTGATGAAAATTCATTTATTTCAAAAGATTTTGTATCACAGCAGATAAAAGCAATGCAGAAATAATTTATCTGTATATGGCCCTAGTAGTTTAAATATTTGTATGCTGATATATAATGTGTTATGCTGAACGTCTCAGACAAGTTGTCATGCAATTAGTTTATCGAATGTTTTTGGTAAGCAGTAATTCGTACGAAATGTTTCGATGTGACGGTTAGGATATAAATATAACTGGTGAACTATATGGTTAAAGACAGTTATTAGTTATGAAAAACACAATCGGTATTAACAGTGCTTGTGATGCTACATATGTCATTCTGATTGGGATGAGTTTGCTGTAAGCTAACGCGTGTTCCCTTAGATATTGGACATAAACGGTAAAAGCTTTATAATCTTGTGGCAAGGTTCAATATCAGTTGTGCGGAATAATTGCGTCAATGGTCTGGGAATTCGCCACCTATTGTAGTTACCTCAGGATTAATTGGAAGCGACAAGTGATTTTTTATGAAAATGTCGACAACAGCATGCTGTTAATTGTCTAATAATAACCTTCTGTTAATCGAAAATATATTTATATAAAAAGTGGAAATTTAAAATTGTACCTTTGGATTTGGTACACCAATCTGCGCGACCAAAGTGGCAGATTACGCACAATCCCATGAAGGATTATTTTACTTAAAGTTTAAATTCTTTATTTAAATCTATAAAGCGCCACTTTGGTAATAAGGTAAAGCACAAAACGAAATCCAATTAAAACAGAGGTATATATTGGTTTATTGAAACAAAAAAATCTTCTGGTTCGAATTTAATCGGTTGTGTTGCTACACTCAGCATTTCACCACGGCTGGCGACTATAGTCATAAAAGAACGGTAAAAAGAAGCGGATTGGTAGCAGTTAAAACGGTAGAGAAAGCAATGAAAAGCACGAAAAACAACTAGTGGTTAATTGTTGGGTAACGGTTTTCAACAGTATTTTTCACACGAATAAACACAACATGTAACTAAAACGGACCAACAATTTAATATTACATTAAACGGACCACGAATCTTTATCGGCCGAGTATTACATAAAACCACGAATTTTTAGAAAAATTCATGCTTTTATAGATTATCAATGACCCTCGACAATTTTTAAGCACATATACTCCTTTAAGATCCAAAAATATTAAATGGAATTTTTACCAGGAATGGTGTTAGATTCATTTTTCGTGGGTTCTGTCGGACCGATTAGGCCTCATATTAGACATATTAGATTGACTTTTGCGAGATTCTTAATCATATAGGGATAACTGCAACTAGCACTAAGACAAATATGTATTGTAATGCGCCAAATGTTATCTTACCTGGAATTATGAGTTATCGATGGGTCTCCAAAATTTCTAGGTGAATGCGCGTCCTTATTATATAAAAATTACAAATGCAATATTATTGTTATCTGTTGTTTTATTCACGGGTTCCTGTAGTCCTATTAGCCAAATTGTTAAATCTAATAGATAATGTTTTTCGAGATTTCAGCAAATTTAATTACAACTATAACCAAGATCATTGCCACAATGCACCAGTTTTGTCTCATTCAGAACTAAGATGATTTACTTCGATTATTCGGTCGGGAAAATATCCCCTTAATTTCATAAGACATGTCGGCATATAATTATAAATATATACTAATGTTTTTAGAGCAATAATAATACAATACCCTAACCCTAGCAGCTAGCCATTAAAGTATTAGTAAAATTGCGTACAGAAAGCATCAATATTACCGTTCTGGCATCGCCTCCGCTCAACACCTCTTGCGGAAAGTATTTTGGTCATGCGAGCTTCACGTAAGCATTCGTAAATCGAGAAGGAAAATATTTGCATAAATATACTTCATGTGCTGCTAAACCTTTAGCATACCACCAGGTGTCAATTCCAATTTCGATGTGTCTCGAAGAAGAATTACTGTCAAGTTGCTACAGCTTTTATAAAATAACCCTACAGGACATTTCTGACCGAAAAAAGAACTTAATTTGGCCGTGTGACTTTAAACTTGGAAATTAGCGAAATTTCATTGCAACATGTATAACTCGGCAACAGGTTATGTGATGTTGTCGTTTTTCTTTGTGATATGACTTGTTACCGCATATACGGTGTAACCATTTACGCTTATTTTCGTTGATTTCCAGAATGGGCTGAAGAACTCCGCTTTAAACATGAACATATACAAAGGTATAAAAATCTATAGCTTTGAAACTTCCGGACCGATTTAGTTCAAATTTTCGGCATTTGAAAATGCATCCATAGAAAAAAGGAACACTACGTTTACTTCACATAAAGATGATTGCACAAATCCTATAGCAATCTTTGTCATAACTATGTTTCTAGAATATAGGGTTTGAAGCTTTAACAATTAAAAAAGTCTATTACGCACATAAACCGGCATGGTTTGTGTGTGGAAGATCCAACTATATTTACAGTCAATACAAAAAATACATATATAAACATATTAGGTAAGCCAGGATTCTAGTGATACTTCACAAATAAGCTGCCTGAATTCAAGGAATGTAGCGACACCGTGGAGGGGAGCGAGTAGTGAAGTAAGGGTTAGAAGGAATAATTCATTTAAAACAATTTCCAAAAGGCATACCAATAATATATTTTGGAATCAAATTTGAAACAGTCATTGCGCCGTCATATATATATATATATATATATGATGTGATCCCAGTGGAGAAACACAAATAGGCAAACGCGGGGTCAGTGACCACTCCGAGGAAAGTGGGATAGCCAAATAATGGTTGTAATAAATGTTATAGCTCTATTAAAGGCAACATACATCAATAAAAACAGTTTGAAATCAAATTTTAAACCTCTGGCCTTACGTCTTTGATAATTTGATTTTAAAATCAGCTGGCTTATTTTTAAATTTCCACTGAAACCACTAATTTTTCCATGTCCAACAAAAAATCTCACTGTCCGAAGTGGCATAATGAATGTGTGTATCATTGGGGAGGAGGTCGCCGATACGGTTGCATAGAAACGGGGTTGTACTTTTATACGATGAAAATCGGTTTTCAGCATGTTATGTTAGGGCGTTTTAAGGCCGCTAATTTGTTTTAAAAACTTGAAAATTCACAACTAAGGATTCCAAAACTACGCTAACAATGTTGAATTTGTCATTTGGCTATGACATGAACGGCTCTATGGATTATTACCATTTTATGTAAAACACAAAAATATAAATATAAGAATATATAAAAATTCACAACATAAAACTTGAAGAAAAACATGAAATAATAATTATAATTTAATATAAAGCGTTGTTGTGCTTAGCCGACCAATAAAGTTGCGCGGGCAAGGCACGGAGTCCGCTCAAACGGGAACTGTTTCAATATCAGTTTCAAACCATAAAATGCTAAAAAAATCCCTAAGGGTTTGGAGACTGTCCATGGTAGTTTCTATGCCGTGCGAAATATGGTAGCGAGGACCTGCAGAACAGAGATGATGTTACTTTATCAAATGATGATCAAGATGGCAAAAAATTGATTTATATTTCTTGATTTAAATCTAAATATTAATACTTATGTGGTTATTCTGATACTTATATTTATTCTGAGATATATCTTTATTTATTCTGGTATATATGTTCATGTTTGGTATTATGGTATTTGAGACAATATAAAAAAGTAGGTCAGTGGAAAGGAAATGGGGCAGGTGTCGGTGATCAGTTATACCCAGAGATGATGTTATTTTGCTCAAGAGTATGACACTCCTGTCGTGCGTGTTACTCTTTTAGGCATATTGCGGTGTGTTTCGCGTCGTCCACCCTGTATTTTATAAGTCGGAAGCAAATACATCTAAACTGAGCGAAAAAGTTCAAATAACACTGACAAATAGAATTTATCATATCAGAATATGAAGAAAACTAGTGAATTTATGTTGTGACTGCTCGCTAGCATGATTAATTCCAAATTTCACATTGTTTACATAAATAAGCTGATGCTATGTATATATATCGAAGCAATTAGGGCTTGGTGCATTTTGTTTCTACAAGTGTGATGGCATTTCACGACGCCAACATATCTAACCGAACCCTGTCATTCCTTGTTCCATATTTATAAACTACATTTCCGTAAAAGCAGGTGGTTTGGCATTCTCGTTGGAAAATAAAGAGGGGTACGTGCTCCTGTGTTACAATAGATTCTAAAACTGGCTATATAACATAATATTGTCAAATTTAATTAGTCGTCGATACAAAATGATTCAATTTCCATTGGTTAACCATCAAAAATCTCAACCCGTTAATGACAACATTACTGAAATCACAGGCGATGCTACTAGGTGCCAATGTATCGATTGCTACACAGATGCTGCCGTCGTTGATTTACTTTAGCATGCAACTTTTCGCGAATGCAAGCGGGATAGACGGGCCTGAGCTCATCCTCGTCCTATTATATGAGAAATGACTTGTACTCCTTCGTAAACGCTGGACTACCCGCCTGTATACTAAAAGCACACGAGGCCCAGACCAACTAATCACATCATCATATAAATAATTTCAATGGCTGCACTTAATTGAGCTTCTATTCAAACTGCAAAAGGCTGTTTCCGCTCTTTCAAACATGCGGCCTAAATATATCAACACGAAGTCGCAAATATAATTCGGTAACATTCAAACCTGCTTTCCCTTATGGCGGTAACCCCTACATCCTCCTTGTCCCCTATCGATACCTATGGTTATATACAATATAATATACTATAACAACAATACGATATTTCGACTTAAAATGTTGCCAATTGTTTTCCAGGGTAACAAATATATATGGTGTCGTAACTTATTTGTTTGAAAAAATGAGTTTCCTTGGAATCAGGCCCCAGCACGAAATTGGTCAATTTTGAACGTAGGTAAAACAATTTTTTATGCCTTTCGACTAAGCTCGACAAAGCGGTACAGAAAATTTTCGCAATATTCATTGCAATTTTTTTTCGATTTTTTGGGATGTGGGCTCCGAATAAAAGTTTAAGCCTAGCCTTGAGCCTAATTTGTCACATTAAATTTGCACGACGTTAACACCTGTTTCAAATACATATATTTCATAGGTGCCCATAGGGAGATAGTTACCTGTAAAATGTCGAACCCTTGTGAGGTGAGGTACCTAGGCGAGAAACAGGCGCTTAAGAATAGAATTTATGGTTTTAATAAATTTACGATATGAAATTAATTTATGGTTTTAGTGAAGTCAGCATTTTATTATTCACACCCAAACTTGTACAAGGCGGACCTGTGAGGTCCCGTGGTGTATGTCAGGTCCCCGGAGGGGAGAGTTGGGCTGATCTTTGGTCTCTAAATGGGGTTAGCCGGGTCTGAGGAGGGATGGGGTGTGTAGCACTTCTAGCGCCTATAGGTTGAGCGCCTGCGTCGCCGACAGAAAGGTCGGAAAATTTGTCCGGGCGGGGGGTGCCATGCGCCTCACCTGTGAGCTTGTATGCCAAAGTTCATATAGATAAATTTCGCGCTGTAAAATACATATTTCAGTAAAAAAGGGAAACGGAGTGCTAAATTTTTGGTGGTATTACAGTAAAATATCGTAACGAACAATCTGGTCAAAATTTAAGCACGGTATGTTCACAAAAGGGAAAGGGGCAGCAAACTTCAAACGAAGTAGGGACGGAGCCACGGGGTGGCACCCCCATGCTACCACGCGTGCCCTTGTCAAAGCTGACAGAAAGGCAAAAATATATTAATGTTCAAGCTGTGTCGTGGCAATGCCAACTATAATGGGGGTTTCCATAAAAAATGTCGACTCAGCATTATTAGTGACGATTCTCTGAATACAAGTTATGACTCAAGCGTTATTATTTCAATTGTAAAATATCTTTTACAAAGAGCAGACTCTCGGCAAATTTACCATATATAAGCTTCTTTTTCAATTTGAAAAACACATACCAAACAAAAATGGACACCAATGTTTATTGAATCGATATACCACTCTTAGACCGGTATCGCTGGCTAGATAATAAACCTATTACGCTTCTTTTATATATACATACAGATATACCAATATGTGTATGTGTGCACTACAGTTTGTATTACTTGGTGAAACGCATGTAAGCCTGTAAGGTATACCCACCGTCTGATTGCTTGTGAGGAACTTGTGAAAACCAGATAAAATACTGACGTCACTTTATGGTACGTACACATCGCTACCAACACAATACGAGTTTAATTGATGATTGCTACGGTTCATGAAGTTCTACGTAAGAAAAACAATACATGGACTAAAATGCACAGCTACCTCGTCCGCGATATGAATCACGGCTACCACTTAATATCTTCTCTATTGGTAATAAAACGCATGTTTGATAAAGAAATGAAATGAATTGGCTACGACCAAGATGCTGAACTAATAATAGATGGGTTTCCTAAAGCAACAATCAATTATAATCTTCCGGTACGCTATTCATCTAACTCGACAGCCGTCTCGTGTTGTGGCCTACTGCAGGACTGACTGAAATGCTGTTTCTGTTGTCATGGTGCTTATTTCAGTATGACGTCTGAATATAACATTGGTAAAGGAAGACTATTATGGACTGTTACGTTTTATGGGACACTTATCTGGCCGACGACGTATCGGCGGATAAAAATGTCAACGCGGAAGAAGGACTTTACATGTAAGCTGAAAAAAACAAACGAGCTCCACTGAAGACATCAAATTCAAAACTGCAAATGTATATACTATTTTCGTGCAAATGCGTCCCGTACCAGCATTTCAGACTAATAGTGCATTGTCTAGCAGCCACATAATCGTTTACTTAACTTACGTTGTTTCATGATATTTTCCGATGCTGCAACCTGATAGCACAATGTCCAGAAAACTTTTTATAACGTCAAGTACCAATGTAAAAATATTTAGGCGCGAACGGATACATTTGGTTGGTAAATAATTCATTGGCTGACGCATAACTAGACTTTGGAAATTCAGCAAAAGGCCAATTACGGACTGTAACTAAAAGATCCGTCCAATTTATTTGATCTTCCTAAGTCTTCTGGAAACTTTAGAGTGTTCATTTTTTGCATACCTTATGTCTTGGTGTAAAATTAGATTGGGGTCTCGACACGTTGCTCATTCATTAGTAGAAACATTATCGTATTGTTTTTTTTGGATTTCACAAACTCATGATGCCTAAAAACATTATAAGCTTGGTCATATGCACAGCGATATAAACTCAATTGTTTTAGCTGAGAACTAGGAAAGGAATCACAGCTGTCGTAATAATACTAGTGTGTTTATAAGAGAAATGCTTATTTGAATATTTAAATTATTTCATACACTTCATTTGATGCTTAGTTTGATGCTTACTCTGGTATTTTCGCTTACGCTAAGTTAATGCAGATTGGCCTTATTTTGACGAATTTTATTTTGTGAATACTGCCCTCTGGCCCTCCCTAAATATAATTTTTTGTTACATCACAGGTTTACTCAAGTTCGGATGCGTTACTCATTTTATGACGCTTCAAATTTCATTGAGTTAAAATTTCTGCTTTTTATTTCAAGTTTCCAATTTATGAAGTATTTTTTGAAGTTCCGATTTCTGCTTTCCAATTTTTAAACCGTCATCGAGCATCTATATTTGGATGGCATATTTATCCCATCCCGGCTTTCAGGTAGAAGTATATCTACCACCAACGAACCTTGTAAAAGTTCCAAATGTGAAATTAAACTGCAGCTAATTTTTCAGTACGGCGAGGCTTTTGTCATTTTATGTCAGCAACATTAATTCCAACGTTCATAACCATTTTTGGGCTGTTGGTTTAAATTTATTCCCAAAACACTGTAAGTTACCTTGTCTAGTCTGTTGATTGTCGACACAAACGTTTGGAAGTATGGTAACTAGTATCAGTATTGAAGGCTTGGCATGTTTATAATGTAAGAACATTCTGCGACTATTAAATAACCGCATGTCATTTGACTATATCAAAAATCGCTACGATGTTGCTTGCGTCGTCTCGTATACTGTTAATCTAAATTTGACTATCGTTTAACCCTTTGCAGCATACAGACACGGATTTGTAACAGCGTACATTGCGTTTGTGATGCACTGATCGTGTTGTCGTGCAGCGTACAGACGCGTGCGTTGTTATTCGCTTAGATTGTGATGTTCCTTGAGGAATCTGGTATCAGCTCCTAGATCTCGTAGAGGCTACCGTACAAGGCTTGAATCCAGACATTCCAGGTTTAAACATCGCTGCGGCCAAACATTGAAAAGGATTACACAAGGAAAAGCATTTATGTCAGAAACGCTTAAACTGTTACGCATTAAAATATACAATTCGCGGATTTTTTATTTACAAAATTGTGTGTCAATTTTTTGCGGAGTTAAACGGTATCTCATGAAATTCTGCCCGTTTCGACTTTACCTTAACATAACTTTTTGTGAAATATTGCTTCGTGCCGAAGGTAGCTTCCGGTTTGATCGAATTTTGAATTGGTTTTAATTTTTTTGAAAAATTCATTACTCTCTAGAGGTATGCATATTGTATGCGTAAACAAAAAGTGGAAAATTTTTGCAAAACGAATTTGTAAGGAATCATCACCGTTCCGTTCATATAAGAGGTAGCTGTAACCATTAATTGTCTGCGTCTCTTTAAAAAATGCTTATTTGAATATTTAAATTATTTCATACACTTCATTTGATGCTTAGTTTGATGCTTACTCTGGTATTTTCGCTTACGCTAAGTTAATGCAGATTGGCCTTATTTTGACGAATTGTATTTTGTGAATACTGCCCTCAGGCCCTCTCTAAATATAATTTTTTGTTACATCACAGGTTTAATCAAGTTCGGATGCGTTACTCATTTTATGACGCTTCAAATTTCATTGAGTTAAAATTTCTTTTTATTTCAAGTTTCCAATTTATGAAGTATTTTTTGAAGTTCCGATTTCTGCTTTCCAATTTTTAAACCATCATCGAGCGTCTATATTTGGATGGCATATTTATCCCATCCCGGCTTTCAGGTAGAAGTATATCTACCACCAACGAACCTTGTAAAAGTTCCAAATGTGAAATGAAACTGCAGCTAATTTTTCAGTACGGCGAGGTTTTTGTCTTTTTATGTCAGCAACATTAATTCCAACGTTCATAACCATTTTTGGGCTGTTGGTTTAAATTTATTCCCAAAACACTGTAAGTTACCTTGTCTAGTCTGTTGATTGTCGACACAAACGTTTGGAAGTATGGTAACTAGTATCAGTATTGAAAGCTTGGCATGTTTTTAATGTAAGAACATTCTGCGACTATTAAATAACCGCATGTCATTTGACTATATCAAAAATCGCTACGATGTTGCTTGCGTAGTCTGGTATACTGTTAATCTAAATTTGACTATCGTTTAACCCTTTCCAGCATACAGACACGGATTTGTAACAGCGTACATTGCGTTTGTGATGCACTGATCGTGTTTGTCGTGCAGCGTACAGACGCGTGCGTTGTTATTCGCTTAGATTGTGATGTTCCTTGAGGAATCTGGTATCAGCTCCTAGATCTCGTAGAGGCTACCGTACAAGGCTTGAATCCAGACATTCCAGGTTTAAACATCGCTGCGGCCAAACATTGAAAAGGATTACACAAGGAAAAGCATTTATGTCAGAAACGCTTAAACTGTTACGCATTAAAATACACAATTCGCGGATTTTTTATTTACAAAATTGTGTGTCAATTTTTTGCGGAGTTAAACGGTATATCATGAAATTCTGCCCGTTTCGACTTTACCTACTGTAAAGCAACCCGAACCTATTAGCATTTATAAATTATTAGTATATGCATATTTCAAATTTATGGATGTATGGCACCTACCAATAAACGTTTTTATTAACGTATGTGTTAGTTAAAACAAGATTCAGGCAACTGGTTTCTCGTTGTCAATTAGCTAGCTAAATCCATGGCTTAGGCAAATCTCAAGTCTTAAGCTGCTTAAAATATGTTTAAAAATTAGTATTGTTATACTTTTTAAAAGCCCGAAAAACGTTGAATTGAAAATAACTACTTTAGACGTTAAAATTATCAAAGGCGCTGTCTTTCGGTCAAAGACGCAAAATGCTAAAAAGGTTTTCATTCTAATATATTTTGTTTTGATGTATGAAGCTCTAAATATCATCATAATTATTGTGCTGTGAAAACGGTACAATTTAAGTGTGATTATAATAATTTCGTTAAATAAATGTAATTGTAATAATATAAATATTGAACATTCTGAGTATATTTAACAATAAATATTTTAATAGTGCATATTTATTAAAAGTGCTGCTTAAGACAGAAAGTTACCTCAAAATCCTAGATCTACATTCAGCATAATTTCGTCGTTTGTTCTTTGAAATAGGACCGCTTCAGAGACTCCCTGGAAGCAAGGAATTTGTAGGTTACATAGTATTTATATTGTCAGCCTGCTGCACATTCTGTAAAGAATATATCTATGTAAGGATTTTGTTAAAAATTTCAGTGTCGTTGGTTTAATAGTTAAACACACAGGCAGAATAGTTAAATTTTTACTTTGAAATTTCCAGTTTTTGCTTTTACATACTGTTTCTTATGTATAGTTATAAAATAGCTAATATTGATGGTTTTAAGTTCATCAAATTTGAACAAAACACTTTTTTTGTGTTAAAACCATAAGGGTCAATGCTGCTAATATGTGTTTTAATATTATGTTATATAATAAACATAACATTATAACTTTTAATAATCCTAACTGTTTTTGCTTTTTCATCTATATTTCTTGTTTTATTTACAATCTCTTTCAATAATTTTCAGTTATGCGAACTTCGAGTTTACTGGGTTGGAGTGTTTTGGGTAGGTTATGGTATTCATACATATGTATATATGTATCGCATAACGCATACATATAAAGCATACATAATTTATTTGTTTCCATACATTTAAACATCTTTCCAAACGCCATGCAGCACAGAGTGCATCCAAACGTATATACTTATGCAAATGATTGCATCATCTAACTGTAAAATGTTTACAGAATATTAACACTGATCTGTTAATAGAAATGATGAATTTTTGTTGATGTTCTAACAATGATCAAAAGTACACCTAATGTCCATTAACTATGATAGTGTAGGAAGGACTCGAAACAACGCCAGTAATAATTTAAAGTCGACCAGCTCTATCTCTGAATACCAACAGTATCAAATCATTATGGCAGACGCTCAATTAAACAGCAAGATTGACAGTATTGTTAGTACCCTTAATACCTTAAAGCAGTTAGTGGCCGACGCAGCTACTAAAAATGGTTTAGATAACATTACTAAACAGCTTGAAGAAGAATTTAAGGAAATTATACATTCATTGGATTTTATAAATAACGAAGTAAACGACATCAAAAAGCGTGTGATGATACATCTAATGAAGTGAAATCACTAGAACTGAAACAGTTAGTAACTGATAATAAGATCCAATATACGGCAGATAAAATAAATCAGCTAGATTGGCACAACAGGAGTAATCACATTGCTATCTATGGTGTCGGGGAGGTACCTTATAGTAACAACCCTATAAATAAAGTGGAGTTGGAATACACTGCAGCGAAGCTGTTTCTTGCAAACAAACTGGATTGTGATGTCAGTAACCTGTTGTTGAACGGAGTAGAACGCCTTGGAAAAAACAATCCACCCCGTACTACTCCCCGCTCACTTAAGGTTAAATTCATTCAACAGCTCAATAAATTTAACGCCATGCGAGTTTATCTTGATCGTCGTTCGGGTCTTCTCCCGGAAGGCATTAGAGGCCGGGATAATTTTCCGGAGGCAGTTCGACAATTTCGCTCAGCGGTATATCCCCACATGAAGCAGCTCTACGACGCTAGGATGACCGCCAAATTCGACGGAGATGGCGTCCGGATGCAGGGTGGCCGTTTCTTCGTGGGCACCCCGGACGAATTCCAAGCTTTGGTGGATGAAATTATCCCACGAAATGAAATTATACACTGATGAAACACATAAAATGGATATAGACTGTATGTGACACTTTTTTATTATGTTTAGTTGTTACGTTTTTGTTTGCATAGTCAGTCTTATCTGTGTTTGTTCCTGTGATCTGGCAAACGAGTGCGGTGAGTATAAAATACACTCGAAATGATATTTAAGCTAGTTCTCTGGAATGCAAACAGTCTATCGCCCGAGAAACTGTTTAATAATGCAACGCATGTTGAACCCGATCTTCTATTGATCACCGAAACCTGGCGATTTGATACTAATTTTAAGGCGCTAGACGGTTATGCAATTTTTTTTAAAAATAGAAAACCAGCTGCAGGATTCCACACTAGAAATTCTGGCGGCTTAGCCATTTACTTTAGACTCACATACACACACGCTATAACATTGTGTTCTAACGAAATGGAGGATGTAATGTGAACAAAAATTGACAAATCACATGTAAACACAACATTCGACATTTATTTAGCTCTTTTATACTTTTCACCCAATCGTCAGCCGTGGCATGCAACACTAGGCTACGATGTATTCGAAAGTCTGCGAGCGGAATTGGTTACTTCATGAACGGAGGTAGATGTGTTGTTTGCGGTGACTTCAACCGTAAAATTGGTACTTATAATCTTCCAAATAACATTGGATTCAGTAGACATGAACCTTTTTACGAAAACATTGGTTTATCATCGCCATTGGATTTTGGAAATCGACAATCATTAGACGATAGTGTAGACGTGTTTGGACAAAAACTTGTCGAATCATGCAGTTCAAGCAAATTAATAATTTTAAATGGTACAGTGGGCAGGGACTTTATAAACGGAGGAAATTATACATATTACCGAACGGACATAAATGGAACAATCTCTAAAAGTGTAATTGATTACCTCCTTTGCTTCGGTGATATTCATCAGTTGTTCACCGACTTTTGTGTTAACTCTGATGACTTTCCGTCAGACCATCGACCTATTGAAATAAGTATGAATATAGCGTTCTCCAGAATTTCAACTAACACATTAGTAACTGATTATAATAAAAATGATGCACCAGAAAAGTATTTAAATGGAGTGAAGCACATAAAGACACATACATAAACAAAATTAAATCTGACTTATGTAGAAACTAAATGAAGCAAATTTACAGATAAATATGCCAAACGGCATTACACATGTACTCTTTTGATGAAATTATTTGGAGCGCTGCAGGAAGCGATATGACTAAATATGTTGGAAACATACGGAGCGTATCAAGAGAGATGTGCCAATATGTGGTGGAACGCAGATTGTGCTCGATCAAAAGCCATCTTTGAGAATGACAAACGTATTCATCGTCGCTTTCAATCGATATATAATGAGAATCAAATGAAGTTGGCAAGAAAAAATTAAAAAAGTCATTCGAACATCTAAAGCACAAATGCTTCGCCAAACACAGCTTCATATTGAAAAGCCTTATAAAGAAAATACGCGGGAATTGTGGAAGATCATAACCCCAAAGAGCTACAATCAAAATTTTCCCTCCCTTAAATATTTTCAGAATAATACAAACATGCTAAATACTGAAATCATTGATTTGGCTAACACAGAAAATTTTGCTAACCTTACATCAATTTACCTCCACAATTTTGCAGAGACACAAATTGACATCTTAGATGAACCTATTATTGAAGATGAAATTATTGTTGCAATTCGTCGCTTAAAATCAAATAAAAGCGCTGGTTTAGATGGATATAGAAACGAATGCTTCAAATGTTTGGCGCCAGAATTTGCAAAATATCTTGTTGTAGTATATACTTAAATAGGCATACGATAGTCACAGTTATCCACAAAAATGGGCAACTGCTGTTATTACTTCCCTATTTAAATCTGGCAACCCAGAAGACCCTTCAAATTATCGAGGAATATCACTTTTGAGCAATCTCGCAAAAATACTTGACACAGTAATTAACAACCGTTGTAAGCAATGGAGAATAAATAGCAACGTTGTTGAAGAAACTCAAATATCATACCTTAAAAATTCTTCGCCAAATGATCATATATTTACGCTTTAGGCAATCATGCAAATATATCGATCATCTCATAAATTGTTATTTTGCGCTTTTATTGACTTTAAAAAAGCCTTTGATAAGGTTAATCATACAGCTTTGATTTACAAGTTGTCAAAACTTGAACTAGCTAGTAAATTTATTAAACTGATTAAAGACGTGTATAGCAAGCTATCTTCAAGTGTAAAAGGCCTCGAGTCTTACAGTTTCCAAATAAAACAAGATGTGCAACAAGGTGAAGTTTTATCCCCATTTTTATTTGTTTGTTGAATTGTTTTGTTAGAAAATGAAAGAACTGGAGTTAAAATAAAAGATACCAGAATATGTTCATTGCTATTTGCGGACGATTTAGTCCTTTTTGCTGAATCCGCTGAAAGCTTACATTAAACATTATATCGACTTTTTGTGTCTCTTGGGGCATGTTCGTGAACCATTTAAAAATCAAAATTGTTGTTTTCATAACCCTGGTAATGCCAACTTAGATTATCCTTTCTACATGGACCGCGTCCCTTTGGAAATTACTGACCAGTACAAGTACTCGGGTATAACTTTTGGCCCTATGGGATCTCTTGCGATGTATCCATTAATGAAAGATCTATATCGGGAAATCGAGCTTTGATAGCCATGCAATCGCGCCTGCAAGAATTTCCTATGCCTCTCAATATTCAGCTAAAACTCTTCGACTTTCTTATATCTACTGTATTTCACTATGCTGCAGAAGTCCGGGGCTTTATCTCTGATGGAACTACTATAAAAAAGCTAGAAAAAATTGATAAAATACAACTGACATTTCTGAGACAACTACTAGGTCTTCGTCAGTGTGTACCCACAAATGCCATATATGATAAATGCGGGCGTTACCCGTTGTGAGTAATGAGACATATTGCTCTCATAAGTACTTGGATATTGGTACCATTTGAAAACGATTCCTGATAGTAGAATTGCATGTATTGCTTACCGAGCTTTAATTGATCTATCCATTACAAATCCAGCTACAAAGACATGGGTAACGGAAGTAAAATTGCTATTTAGAAGAATAAATCTTTTGTATGCCTGGGATGCGCAATTTATTCCAAGCAAAAATGTATTTATAAATAAAATAAAAAATATTCTGTTCAAAGATTTCGAACTGGAGTGGCGACGAAACATTATTGCACTTCCAAGCTTAGAATATTATAAAATATATAAATCAGACTTTAAATTCCAAGAATATCTTCTAAAACTTAACAAAATAGATTAATTGGCCCTCAGCAAACTACGATTGAAATCCCATGATCTACAAATAGAACCTGGTAGGTATCATCAGCCTGCTATACCACACCATTTAAGAATTTGTCACTTATGTGATTCAGGAGAAATAGAGGACGAATATCACTTTGTAATGTGTTGCTCAGCTTTCGTATGTAAACATTTGTTTTAATCGTCGCCGCGCCTTGTAACCTTTAGGACATCGGGTTGACATAGAATACACTTAGTTTAAATTAAACAGCCTTTTACTTTTTACGATGCAATTTCTTTCCACCAGTTCGTGATCCATATCTAAGGACAGTTGTTGTCCAGATCTGTCAAATAAACCACTGATGATGATACCGATGGGGTTAGGCTATAAATGCAAGAGATACAGTTCTGGATAAAAGTACGGCGGAGTCGGACTTGTTAGTCTCACACATTTCACTAAAAGCTTGCTTGCATTCTCCCAATGCTTCATTCGCAGCTTACTGGCAATAAATTCAGCAGTGTTACTGCTCGTACTATTCTGGAATCATACCGGTTGTAATTAACTATATGTTTCCAGGACTGTAGAAATCTTCATAGGGCCATTTTAAAAGGCAGTCAAAGCTTTAATGATTGAAACAAGCCAAACGAAAGCCATCTGCTTCAAGCATTAATGAGAAATGAAAATCTCGTGGACGGAAAAGCTAAAGCTGATGCTTGAAAATAAGGGGTGAGAGCGTTATTGCTAAAATCGTTAAGAAAAATTCGAGCGTTTTCAGTTCAAGTCGCTGAGTTGAGCTCATGTTATAATTACTTAGTCAAAATTGAATACTGGGATATTATTGGTTACTGCTCGAACCATTCTGGCATCATACCGGGTGTAATTAACTATATGTTTCCAGGACTTTAGAAATATTCATAAGGATATTTTTAAAAGGCAAATAATTGAAACAAGCCCAACGAAAGCCATCTGCTTCAAGCATTAACGAGAAATAAAAATCTCATAGGCGGAAAAGCTAAGGCTGATGCTTGAAAGTAAGGAGTTTGAACGTTGAACGTTTAAGACTTTGCGTTTATAGTTCAGTGTTGTTCGGCATTGTTCAGCCGAAGCGCTGCGATATAATCTAAACAAATTAATTTAGAGCGATCACAATTCGTGCAAAACTTTCAAAAACGCAGATATTTAACAGGAGAAAAGTAAAAATCAAAATTAGTATTACAAAGTTTTGCATCGGTTATTAAGCACTCAATGTTCCTCTTTTTAGCTGTTAGCTTTGTATAAGAAAACAAATAGTAGTAGAAATTCACTGCATCTACCTATCTCGTGTTCACGGCCAGTGTGATTTATTTGGCGCAACCAACCGAGAGTAAGTCTTTTCAGCCGACAAGTAAAACGCAATTCGATACTAAATAAATTGTGTGCTACAAAATAATTGACAAAGTGTGTTGGTGGCAAAATTTAATGGTAAATGAGTAAGAAAATAATCAATTACTGCATTTATTGAGAAGTTGAGTGGCATAAAACGTTCAGCTATTGGTTGGAATAAATACCACGTAACATGAGTGATGAACTAGGTTTGAGCGGGGACGATCAGTAACTTGTTTATTATTTAGAAGCAGTAACAAGGATCAACATTGACCTTTGTGTTTTAGTAGACAGTGGTGTTCAATCGATTGGAGAATAAAAAAGCAATGATTTATAATAAATAAGCATAATACCGAATGAATCTTCCATAAACTGATGTAGTGCTCTAGGCTTAAACGATATTGCTTATATACTAACAGTATACAGCGCAGGGAAATGCTTGCACGAAGAACCTAAATAGAACTGCGAACATGACTTGCGCCATTAAGTCGAGAAGTAGTAACATTCGTTGAATCTACAATAAAGGACTGTAAAAAAAGAACCCTTCTTATTCTTAGATTACACCATGCAGCATAAAATTTAAACAAAATATGAACAGATTTTTCTTAACTATTTGACCTTCTTTCAAAATCTGAACGGTTTAAAAGCTTTGATACTATCTAAGGAACAAAAAAATTGGAAAATGTTGAAAAAGTTTCAAAAAATAATTTTATAAAATCAGATTACCTGTAAGAGTAGTGCGATCCCGATTTCAAGCAGTGTGATCTCCCTCTATTTTCTATTAAAATATGATTTGATTATGTTCAGATCGTGTTTAGATTTTGAGCGCTCAATCGTAAGCTAGAAATAAAACATGTCTAGATGCTTTAAGTTAAATATTAAAGAGTACATTTCATACCAAATGGCCCACGAGCTGATTATGAATCTTTACAGGCACAAAAATCAGACCCAGAAACAAAATCCACTTGTAACATAATAAGATAACAAACTTTGATGTGAAAATTCTTGATAGCTGAGCGTTTGCGAGTTAAGACCAGACAATTATAATTGGGTCGGTGCAACTTATCCTTGTTATGGTGTAACCCACTTAATAAATATGGCCCGAAATCCGCTGAATATATAACCAATATCGCTTTATTTTAATTGAACCAAACTTTAACATAAAATTACTGTAAATGAGCACATAACCTTATGTGTTACATCGGATTTTGCCCAAAATCCCTAGAATACTCTCTAGAAGTTACTATTAATAGGTTAACGTAAAAACTATACTATACTCAAATTTTAATAAATTGTTTATTTTAATATGCATAAAATTTTATTAACATAAAAATTTATAGCCAATCGTTCAGCGTTAGTCACCTGAATAGCGCAGACATAGTGAACCTGAAATTAGGGAAATGGCTTATTAACTATCGTGTAACTAGTTATAAGAGTATTATACAAAAATTCGCAAATTGAGAGTGATTGAGCAATGAAAACACGTCCAGGCAAATATTCCACTGTAACGATATAATTATTCATATACACACTACTCAGTCGATTTAACAGATAAGCAATAACAACAATCAAGAAGATAAAAAGGCCTATGGGGAAATCATCAAAAATTGATACTGCACTGTTTTGGATGTTGTATCTAAATATTGCTGTTTCCGGGCCATATGACCAGATTTCTATCAAGACAATAAGCTGTTGTACCAATTTTCAGATTTTCACAATAAATTTCATGGCACAATTACGCTTTTAATCAGAATGCCTCACAAGGACAGTAGTATTAGCAATATTTTTCCTTAGCTTTATTCAGCTAGGGCCCTAACCTACGCTAGTACAGGGAAAAACGCACAAAGTCAATACTGTATACAACAGATATATGAAATGTGGATATTTTTGAATATTTTTACTTCTCACTGGTTCATCACTAGGTTTAACGCACAATACTCAGATTTTTGGGTAGCTCTATCCATCATGCTACAGGACATCGGGTTTTGGGCAGTATGTAGATGCAATGTTGCAGTAGGCGGCCAATTGAAATGCATTGCTAACCTCCAAAAGAATTGTGAAGTCAGCAAGTTCTTGTAAAGACGCCGCCGTGGTTATAGGCCAGTCTTGATTCTGCTCTATAGCGAAATCTTTCGGATTAAATATTATGGCGAATTCAGTAGATGGCGATTTGTTTTTTGAGGTTTTGTTTTGCTCAAAAATATCTTAATGTTCTTCTAAACATGAAATGGTAAAAACTGCGTCAGTTTTAGCATTAAAATAAACTGTCTCAGCAACTATGTTTGTTTTAAGGCGCATAGGCATAATGCTCCGTAAGAAAAATGAACAAGGCAATCAATTCCAATTCTCATATTAATGTAGACACTGATATTTAAATCTATTTTTGTTGGGTCTTCTAGACCCTAATTACTAGCAAACATCATTTCCAAACAAATGAGAATTGATATTAGCTGTCTACTGTACGGAAGCAGCCATCGACAATCGATTTTATACAAAAGAGCATGATGTTACGTTTCACCAAGCCATGCGTCTCCTGGCGTCAGCATTGGATATGCTTCTGTGGAAAAATGAAGTCAAATGTATAAATTAAAGCGAGCACTGTAGAAATTATATTCTGATAAAACTTAAGATTAAAATTGGCATATAAATTGGAATAACGAATAGGATGCATTATTGCAACAGTTACTGTAACATTGAGCAGCGAATTGGCAGATTTGGCAAACACTGAAGTTTGGGGGTTATCATGTTCTGCAAGCATAATTGCCTTTACACACGCCGGACGAGAGCCAGTGTTCGACTGACAGCTTTTTAATAGCAAAATCACCCCATATTTTTGTTTGATCATTTCTAACTTGCTAATATGAGGATCTATTGGGCTAACATTTTCTCAGACGATATGATGTTGCTTTACGTTCTGAGACTACAAATATGTATTTCATACCATGTATTGCCGAAGAGCAACGGGCCTTAAAACTCACATTTTGGGCCGAATTAAATTCTGGTATATTTGAAAGTAAAATTGCAATACCGTTTTGACTCATATTGACACAATGTATACAACAATAGGTGATGTACATCTGTCGCTGATATTATTGCATTGCGTACCGTGGAGTCGTGACGTATTAAAAGTGACATTTTGGACCAAAATTTCAAATTTTTCTTCATGTAGGCCAATTTCACGAGTGTTTTAACAGTATATGTAAAGTTGCAATATACACATCACCTTAATCGAACAACAGCCAATTTGTTGATTAACCCTTTCCTTTATAAGCCAAACCGTAGCTGCAATAATCTTAAACAAGCTTTTGCTCCAACGACGGATTGAACCTGGATAGATTGTTGCGAGAATCGTGCACTAGCCACTGTGCTGTTTAGAACCTGTTGCTCGACGCCTTAAGAAACCTCGCAAACCGAACGAATATCAACCTACGTGCAAAGGCACATCAATAGAACAAACACAGCAGTCAATTCGCCGCGCAATGTGCATGGTCACAAATGTGTGACAAATGTGACAAAGTGACACTTACATCTTCCCTTTTTTTCAATTTCCGTTTTTACCCAAATTTTTGCCATTTTTCACACTGTGAGGCAGGGGAAGATGTGAACTTGGCTCGAAAGGGGTCCAACTCTTAGGGGTAGCCAAAGACTCCCGTTCCCCCTTCAACTACATATGGCTGAGACCCACCAATAGTATGCATATTACATCATGGACCTATTCTTAACATCGTCCAACCTACGGAATGACTAGCCCATACCCAAAAGCCATAGGTGTCGTTTGCCGGTTATGCCTAAGGACCGGTCCTCCAAGACCATAGTTACTTTGGAAGGCACCTGCTCCCCCTGATATCCCTAAGACATAATAGCATCAACATGTATGATCTGGTACATAATTACATGTAGTCCACGAAAATTATAATCTTTTGAAGCTGCCGTAGTGATATATAGGTATATGTATAAATGTATATATATGCAATGGGCAGTTTTATTGATCGGAATCCTTAGTTGAGTTCTTAAAATTGTAAATATCGTAATTAATTATTTATACTCAAGTAGTATGAGAACTTGCAGATGATAACGATATTGAACTCAGGAGACGTATATTATTGAAAATGTCTGTAGCTGCAATCAGATATTTTATGTAGCTTAGAAGAAAAAAACTTACGACAAAGGTATTTTTGATAATATTAATTTCGACTATATTAATTTAGCGAGGATTGTTGTCATGGAGTTTATTTTGCGTCAAGCAGCAAATGGTTTATTGCTGACCATATATAAGTCAGGGACAGTGTTTATAGTCGCAGTGACATGGACATTTTTTGTTCTGTCCGCGGATTTATTGGAACGATATATTCCACCAGTAGATCAACAAAAAATTTTTGCATCCATATGTTATGGATTTCAAGTTGGTTATATTTCATTTTAGCTGCCATTACTATAAATCGATTAGTAACGCCAAGAGTGCGTTATAAAAATTTTATATGAGACTATGACACGTTACCATAGTCTTGTACTTTACCTTATTTGATAAGTAATATACGGAAACGGAAATAATATATAACATAAATAAACGGAAACATTTTATATATCGCCCACCTTATATATTTTTAAATTTCGACACCTGTGACTTGCGTTTGTAACAATCCAAACCTTGTGAACAAAATAGTTAATAAAAAGCTATAAAGTGCCTGCTGACTCAGAAGCTTTACATTTATGCAAGAAATGATTTGTGTATCGTACAACGTTTGGTAAAAACTCAAGCCGATGTTAAAATTTAACCCGGGACAAACGCACGCCAGCCACTGAGCTATCGTGGGCCTGTTGCTCGGCGCCCTAAGGAACCTCAAAAAACCGACCGGATAACGCACGTGCAAACTTACAGCATTGACAAGCTCAGCAAACACAACCACCAACAATGTGCGTTAGGTCGATTTAAACATAGTGGTCAAGGAACGCTTAATTGCTTGTCATAATATTCTTAATGATCTAAAACCTGAATAGAAACTGTGATAGCAAGTTCTGAAAAATTTAATTACAAGTGAATCTTTAAATAACTTGAAAAGTTGGATTTAGGCACGTACTAAATAAGACGGTAGACTTGAAGAAAAATTATACCATGCCAATAATTAGAAAATTATATCTATTTTACATAAATACCAGATCAGCACCAATCTTCTGCATCACATAATATAGTCCAACTTTTCTTACTTGACACAATGAATAGTCCACTATACGTGCATTAATATCAACACTTCCGTAATGTGTTTAAAATAAACACACATACTTAAGTGTGCAAATATCTACACAAAAATATTTTGTGAAATTGTTTTTCTGAGTAATGTATAATCTGCTAGATTCTCAATACTCAAATTGCAAAAAAAATACGCACACAACTGTAAAAAAAATTATTAAAGAACAAGTTTACGCGTAAAATGTGTAAATGTAACTACAAATTGCATATTCCCAGCTTGGTAGTGTTGTCTATTATTTAAATAAGATCAGGTAGTCCATATAGTTGGTGATAATCATATAATTCAACATAACTTTACCATAGCTCGGTCGGCTTATCGATGGCTAAAAGGCTGTTTTTGAAGCATATGTAATACTCTGCTTTTAGCTTTGGTCGGATTCATCCATGGCTAAAAGGCTGTTTTTTGAAGCATTGTAATACTTACTTTTAGCTTTGGTCGAATTCATCGAATGGCTAAAGGCTGTTTTTGAAGCATTTAATACTCTACTTTTAGCTTTGGTCGGATTCATCGATGGCTAAAAGGCTGTTTTTGAAGCATTGTAATACTACTTTTAGCTTTGGTCGAATTCATCGATGGCTAAAAGGCTGTTTTTGAAGCATTCTCAATACTCTACTTTTAGCTTCGGTCGGATTCATCTATGGCTAAAAGGCTGTTCTGGAGCATTGTAATTGTCTTACTTTTAGCTTTTGGTCGAATTCATCCATGGCTAAAGGCTGTTTGGAAGCATTGTAATAATCTGCTTTAAAGCTTTGGTCGCATCATCGATGGCTAAAAAGGCTGTTTTTGAAGCATTGTAATACTTACTTTTAGCTTTGCGAATTCGATTGATGGCTAAAAGGCTGTTTTTGAAAGCATTGTAAATACTTGCTTTTAGCTTTGGTCAGTTCATCGATGGCTAAAGGCTGTTTTTGAAGCATTGTAATACTCTACTTTTAGCTTTTGGTCAACTTCATCGATGGCTAAAAGGCTGTTTTTGAAGCATTGTAATACTCTACTTTTAGCTTTGGTCGGATTCATATATGGCTAAAAGGCTGTTCCCTGACATTGTAATACTTTAATTTTAGCTCAGGTCAGTTTCATCGATGGCTAAAGTGCTGTTCTTGAAGCATTGTAAAGTTTTTCGTTTTAGATTGGTTGTTTCAGCGATGGCTAAAACGCTGTTCCTTGAGCATTGTAAACTTAGTTTAGCTAAGGTAGGCCTCATGAATGGCTAAAACGCTGTTCTTGAAGCATTGTAATACTCTACTTTTAGCTTGGTTCGGCTTCATATATGGCTAGACGTGTTTCTTAAAGCATTGTAATACTATACTTTCACTTGTATGGTTTCATTGTTGGCTAAAAAACGTTGGTCGGCTTCATCGATAGCTAAAATACTACTTGAAGCGTTGTAATGCTCTGGTTTTAGTTTGGGTTGGTTTCATCGATGATTCAAAACGCTGTTCTTGATGCATTGTAATGCTCTCTTTTTAGATTGGTTGGTATCTTCTAGCGCGAAAACGCCGTTCATGGAGCATTGTAATACTCCACTTCTATCTTGCTTCGGCCTCATCTAAGGCTAAAACACTGTTCCTGGAGCAATGTAATGCTCTCTTTTTAGTTTGGATCGGTTTCATCGATGACTAATACGCTATTCCTGGAGCAACGTAATGCTCTCCTTTTAGTTGGATCGGTTTCATCGATGGCTAATACGCCGTTCTTGGAGTATTGTAATGCTCTACTTTGGCTTCGAATCGGTTTAATCTATGGCTAAACCATTCTTCTTGGTGCATTGTTGATTCTTCTCTCCTCTTTTCTAGGATTGCTCTCATCAATGTTGGCTAAAACGCTGTTACTTTAAAGAACATTGTAAATCTTCTACTTTAGCTTTGGTCGGCTTCGTCGATGGCTAAAACATTTTTCTTGGAGCAACGTAATGATGGTCCCCTTTTCGTTTGGATCGGTTTCATAGATGGCTAATACGCCGTTCTTGGAGTATTGTAATACTTCTTCTTTTAGCTTGGATCGGTTTAATCTATGGCTAAACCGCTGTTCTTTGGTGCTTTGTAATTCTCCTTTTATCTTGGGTTGTCTCTCATGGATGGCTAAAACGCTGTTCTTGGAGCGTTGTTAATATCTTCTACTTTAGCTTTGGTCGGCTTCATCGATGGCTAAAACGCTGTTCTTGAACGTCTGTAAAGCTTTCGTTTAGATTGGGTCTATTTCAGCAATGAGCTAATTCACCATGTCCTAAAGCATTGCAATACTTTAGTTTTAGCTCGGGTCGGCTTCATCGATGGCTAAAACGCTGTTCTTGGACCATTGTTAATACTCTACTTTTAGCTTTGGTCGGCTTCATCGATGGCTAAAACTCTATTCTTGAAGCATTGTAAAGTTTTCTTTTTCGATTGGGTCTGTTTAAGCAATGGCTAAAACGCTGTTCCTGGAGCGTGTAAACTTTTCAGTTATAATGATGGCTTCATCGATGGCTAAAACGCTGTTCTTGAAACGTTGTAATACTCTACTTTTAGCTTTGGTCGGCTTCATCGATGGCTAAAAGGCTGTTCTTGAAGCATTGTAATACTCTACTTTTAGCTTGGATAGGTTTCATCGATGGCTAAAAACTGTTCTTGAAGCATTGTAATAGTCGTACTTTTAGCTTGGTCGGCTTCGTTGTTGGCTAAAATGCTGTTCTTGAGGTATATTGCAATACTCAACTTTTAGCTTGTGTCGGCTTCATCGATAACTAAAATACTACTCTTGAACATTGTAATCCTCTGCTTTTAGTTTGGGTTGGTTTCATCGATGATTCAAACGCTGTTCTTGAAGCATTGTAAATACTCCACTTTTAGCTTTGATCGGTTTCATCTATGGCTAAAGCGCTGTCCTTGGAGCAATGTAATTCTCTCCTTTTTGCTTGGGTTGCTCTCATCGATGGCTAAAACGCTGTTCCTGGAGCAACGTAATGCTCTCCTTTTAGTTTGGATCGGTTTCATCGATGGCTAATACGCCGTTCTTGGAGTATTATAATTCTCTACTTTTAGCTTTGATCGGTTTCATCTATGGCTAAAGCGCTGTCCTTGGAGCAATGTAATTCTCTCCTTTTAGCTTGGGTTGCTCTCATCGATGGCTAAAACTGTTCCTGAGCAACGTAATGGTCTCCTTTTAGTTTGGATCGGTTTCATAGTTGGCTAATACGCCGTTCTTATAGTATTATAATGCTCTACTTTTCGCTTGGATCGGTTTCATCTATGGCTAAAGCGCTATTCTTGGAGCAATGTAATTCTCTCCTTTTAGCTTGGGTTGCTCTCATCGATGGCTAAAACGCTGTTCTTAGAGCAACGTAATGGTATCCTTTTAGTTTGGATCGGTTTCGTAGATGGTTAATACGCCGTTCTTAGAGTATTGTAATGCTCTACATTTCGCTTGGATCGGTTTCATCTATGGCTAAAGCGCTGTTCTTGGAGCAATGTAATTCTCTCCTTTTAGCTTGGGTTGCTCTAGTAGATGGCTAAACGCTGTTCCTGGAGCAACGTAATGGTCTCCTTTTTAGTTTGGACCGGTTTCATAGATGGGTTAATACGCCGTTCATAGAGTATTGTAATGCTGTACTTTTTGCTGGATCGGCTTCATCTATGGCTAAAGCGCTGTTCTTGGAGCAATATAATTCTCTCCTTTTAGCTTGGGTTTCTCTCATCGATGGCTAAAACGCTGTTCCTGGAGCAATGTAATAATCTCCTTTTTAGTTTGGATCGGTTTCATAGATGGTTAATACGCCGTTCTTAGAGTATTGTAATGCTCTACTTTTAGCTTGGATCGGTTTCATCTATTGCTAAAGCGCTGTTCTTGGAGCAATGTAATTTCTCCTTTTAGCTTGACTTGCTCTCATCGATAGCTAAAACACAGTTCTTTGGAGCATTGTAATGCTGTTGTCTTAGCTACAGATATAACCGTCGATTAACGTATCTTTACGCGTTATGTGTACACTAAATCAATAATGCTCACTGTGTTGAAACCCTTTTCTCCTGCACTGTTTACAATAGTTTCAGTGCACGAGAAAACAGTGATTAAAAGCGAAAACAACATTGTTATTTAAATAATTGAAGCATTCTTCAGTTTTGTTGCTGTGTGAATACACCAAATTTAACGCATTAACGTAGATAAAATATTCTAAACCAAAATTTAAACCATTTGTCTGCACGTCAAATTTGAAACTTTTTGTGAACCGATAGCTCTGGATATTTTTGATTAGCTGTGCAGTTTTCCTCATTGAAGTCTCCCGAGAACAAACTAATATTGGTGTGGTGTGGCTTGCTGGAACTTACAGAAGCCTGGGATTTCAAAATCGAATGGAGTCGGGTTTATCATTTCCAATTAATGTATTCGCTTTGGGATATAGACGATCGTTTTATTCTGGTTTCTGTATTTTTATCGATAGCGCCAGCATTATTGATAGATTTTATCGAGAGTTCGCAAACGAATTTTTATAATAATTAGCTTTTACTTGGATATGCATGCTCCAATACAGACTGTCAAAGCAACTACCCACTAAATTAAATTTTGGTTCTTTACCGCAACAATGCTAGTAGAAATAAACTCGTATTATTAAGACAAATTTACGTACATCAAGTTTAGAGATCATTTGAATTGGTTATAAGGATCATACGCTGTTCCACTTGAGCAAGTATAGCTAAGAATAGTTTATTGCTCCATTATGTACATTGGTGTAAAGCGGTTGAGAAGGCTTCTTTGAGTGTTATGTAAACACAAGTTGTGGAAGAGAAAAGTGACGCTTGAATCCATATTAGGTTCGCATACCTGTGTTGTTTTAGGTCATTTCACGATCTTAATAAATTACAATTTTCCATCAAAATTTAGCACACAGTACAGCAACATTTTGGAGTTTTCGCGTTCCCTAAATATACGATTAAGTATCGCTGTTTTCTGACAGCGTGCGATTAAAAACGTGATTCCAAGCATGTTTTTAAAGCACACAGTTATACACATGCACCGTGAAGTCAGCTCTTACATTCAGTATGTTGGTTGATGAAAGTTCACGAAAGAGCCTAAATAAATGTGCGCGTACGCAAATTGCGCTCGTACCTCAAACTCAAAGTGCTGTTACTCGCTCTAGCTAAACTGGGAATACTGATGGCAGAAATTTTAGAACGCTTTCGTTTGCGATTTTGGCAAAACAACAGAGAGTCATGGTCTACGCACCTAAAGTGTACTAACGCATAATTGACAAGATACAATGCCAAATCACTACCCTATTTGATCCAAGGTGTATGTAACTGCCGTTTTAAGACACCAGACCCCTCGGGTGTTACGTAGGAGGAACATATTCTCTACGAATCAGCCATCTAGACGTGCTTCACTTTGCTTTTGTTAATTTTCGCCCAATACTAACTTTTAACATAGCAAATTTTCATGTACAAAAAGACTGTTATGAATAACTAATGTAAGAATCTTTTGAGGCTGATTTAAGAAAGACAATTGCTAAATACTATCCAAATTTGGTTAATAACACAGCTAAACAAAACTCAGTTGTTTTACACCGAAATTCTTAAAATTGGAAAGAAAATTTGAAACAGCGCCAAAATTAGTACAAAGGTAGAAATCCAGCCCAATTAGAACAGTATCTCATTCTAAAAATATTTTGTTAAACATGACTTATACTTTATTGCTCTTATCAGTTTTATAACAAAACGGTATAGTTGTATTATGAAATGTGGAAAACAAATTTTAATATTGAAATTTTGAAATCTATCTGGAGTAGGAAACATGATTTCTTAGATGCGCTCAAGAAACTAGGGATGCATGAAGTACTCGCTAATAGAAACTGAGGTTCGCTACACATTTCTGCGCTTATTATATTGCCAGAACATTTTGGTCCAGCAAACTTATGAAACTTATAGTAAAATCAATCATATTTTGCCAGCTAAACAGCTTTCCTGAAAACTATCTTTACACTTTTATTGGTTTATAATCAGCTTAATAGCAGGATAATTGTTTGCTAGTTAAAGTAAAATTCAAACTACACTGGTGAAATCTGGTGGTTGGTTATTATTTGCTCGCCAGCAACGGGAAATATAGTGCATATTTCTAGAGGATGCAGGTCGCAAAATGAAATTTATATATCTTTGTTATAGCGATTTATCTCTTATAGATATAACGTAGGTGGCAAGTAAATCCCAATAATAAAAAGTCCCGAAACTGCCTTAAAGCAACCTGAAATTCAACTGAAAATATTTTTCCAGTATACTAACCTGTAAGCATTACTACTCAAATTTGTCTTAACACCATGAAATTAAATAGATCTGCGTAATTTTTTCAGCAAGACCCATCAAACATTAAGTAGCATAATTTATCCGTATTATTAATATTTTGCTTAGGTGTATCCAGTAACAATACTTAAAATATAGTGTAATCTGTAACCTAGAGTGTATTTCAAAATATGTTGGCATGACACCTTACCAACTCTGCCAAATTAAACGTAAGGGGAATACTGGTTTCTCGCACTTTTAGTATTTAAGCTATGATAAGACGAATCCTCGACATAAGAATGGTGCATTGCCGTTTCGCCAAAATACAAATCATTGTATTAGTTTATCTTTTGCAAACGTTACACATATTTTTGCCTTTCAGTAAAAAATGCGAAAGGTATACCGCGGTTACATGCAAGCTGCACTGGTTACGTTTGCATTGCTTTTCCGTGCAGTGGTACTGCACAGTTTACACTATCGTCTGCTTCATTTTTGCTTATCCTGTGAGTGTAAGGGCTAACAGCTGTTAGTGAAAGATTCAGCTGCACGTTCTATAACGGTTCGATAGTTACAATGTCATAGCAATCTGTATCTGAGTGCAGCGAGCGAACGCACGTTTTCTGTGAACCATTTTATGTTACGGGTGCTGGAGAACTCAAAATTCAATCATGACGTAATAACTCAGCATTTTTGTAACATTTTACAGTTGTAGACGCAAAGCTTTAGCTTAAAAAGATTTGAGTCTGATTGTCTACTACTGATGCTGCGAGTGAAAATTTGTGGGAAATCAAACGCGGCTACAATTAGTCGCTTATTCAGCGAAACGAAAAAACCTTAGCAAATAGAACTTCATAATTAAACTTAAATTTGTAATTGTGCAAGACTTGGCAGTTACTTTGATGGAAAAAGGTATACGCACATAGATTCTATTTGCCAAATCGCAATTGCTAATTATATATATTGTTAAGAGTGGTGCGTGCTTGGTTAGATATTTTGGCTATCAGTATTTATGGTGTAGGGGGTGTTTCGTTACCGTCAATTTGGTTGCGTACTTTGGGCCAGCAGAATACCATGTCGGACGTAAAAAGTTGGCACAGGTTTTTACGAATTTTAGGAACCGTGCGTGTCACTTGTTTGCGCGAGTGCAAAATAAAAAGTAGTGCATCTTTTTACATTCTTTCGGCTCCCTAGGCCGCGTGCAACAGTGAGCACCAAAACGCTAAATAAGTGAACCTATTTACAAAATTTATTCGATAAAACCATTATTTAGCATGCCAGTCATGTGAGCCCAATCGTATTGCGACTGTTTCTGCAATTTGTTTACCAAGAAGCGGATTTTCGCCAATAGCTGATAATTTATGTGGCTCGTGTGATTTCCGACTATTATAAGACTCCTGTACCGCACTATGTAAGGTTTCGGGGTACAGGGGTTATTCTTAAACACATTAAAAACAATAATTATTGGCCTCAAGAGAATTTAGCCCACACATACAATCCAGCACCAAAATCTGATCTAGAATTGATTTTGAAGTTCTAAAATATGACAGAGCTTTTAACTGCTAATTTGCGTGCGTACGCAAAGTAGCATCATGCAAATTGGCAGCGACACAATAGCACTATAGTAATGTAAATCTATTGTACTGAGTTTGTAAAAAGTAGTCCTGGTACTGATGTGATATATTTTTCACTATCAAAATATATAAATTTTGACTGAATATTTTTGTTTTTTCGCTAACAACCCACAAGATGATCATGTATAAGATGTAACAGCCCGAGTTTTTGCCGAACTTAAAGATGCAAAATTAGGCCATAAGGGGCCTCAAAATTTAGCGTATAAAGGGCGGTCGGATACCGGTGGAGCGTGATTCCGGGATCTATTGACGTGTTATTGATAAATGTATTGAATAAAATGAAATGCTATACTTGTGTTATAAATGTGCAATCACGCTCCACCAGCCTGAGGTGTGTGGAATGATTCACACCCAAAATTGGATCAAAAGCTAACGGTGGAGGTATCCGATCGATCCCAGGTGTTTACTGTTTTGTAATCAATCAAGTAATTGTGTCATTATCTTGTATGTGGAATATGGGTGGGATGCGTAGTCGGATCGGCCGGGGACAAGGGGGAGTAGATCTTCGCGTTTAGTCACGATCTGGCTTCAACGGATTTTGTTAATTAGGTGCCCCAGGGTCGGTTCCGGTGCGCATCCGTGCCCAAAATAAACTATATTGTTGTTACTATAAGTGTGCAATGGAAGTTGTATATGCCCTGTGTGTCAGGATGGACCGGGGTGGAGTGCAAGACTTTTATCAAAGCTCGAAAGGGGGATTTTTATTTAATTCGGACCTCGGGGGGTCTGTCTTGACACGCAGGGAAAGGAACTATGTATAATACGTACATGCAAATATTTCAGGGGATGTCTTGAAGGGCATCTAAAATGGTAAAATTGACCAAAAAACGATAAAAGTTTTCATTTCAAAGATATGCAAATTGAAATTTTGGGGTTTTTATAGATTCCAAACAAAAAATGGGGCATTAAACTATCATAGGGACTCTGTAAGGCTTTAAAATTTCTCGTTCAGATTCAGCATCCCAACCCGTAAGTACTTATGGACCCCCGACCCAGCGTTAAACTTTCAAACTTTAGGGCCCTAAATCACCATGTTTCTGTGCGGGGGGGGGGGGGGTGGCCACAAATTTTGCTTTTGTCAATTAAACGGTTGTTTATCTATTGATCCACTATGATTGGTCCTATTAGGTGATTTGAATTTCGCTTAAATGGGACGGAAAATCCAGAAATTCGTGCAATTCCAACAGCGACCGGAGCGGCCCACGACCACTTCGCCTAATTCGAAACTCGCTCCCAGAGAGCTCCGGGAGAGGGTACCGACCTAGATTTTCCCCGTAGTTGCACGGTTAGAAAACCCACGTCCCACCAAATTTTAATGCGATTCAGCTCACCGCCAGCTCCAGCCTCTGTTTCGTGTTATACTCAACGAGTGCCTGGTGAAATTTTGTCGCGGTCGGGTCCGCAGTCGTTTGCATCAGAATTTGACCAGAAACAGAAGAAACAGCGAACGAATGAGGATTCGACGCTGAAGTTCGATCTCAAACAACTGGGGACAATGCGTGTCACCCAAAGATGCAGACGGCTACGTCCTTCGTGTCGCTCTCTGTACCCCTTATGAATTTTGGCTAAGACCTGGTTAAAGAAATTTTGGTCCTTATCATGTAAAACAGAATTGTTGTCACCAAATTTTCCTTAAGCCTAGAAATTTATGCACTGCCCTTTGCCTGCAGTTAATCATTTTGATCACTCCTCGGACCTGCGAAAGAAGATAACGTCCGAGGAGCGGGGAACCAGTCGAGATACGCGAGAACACGAATTTTGATTAGATGGAGATAATTTTTTTGCGAATTTTGCCGGGGCTCGGTCCTTACGGACGCGCGGGGCATCCTTCCGACACCCCAACGTCCGCAAGGACGGCCCTTGGTACGATCGAAACGAGGCGAGCACCAGGGAAGGCTCTCCACCGTGGAGGCACGGCGAGAAACCAACCCTGGTATGTCAAAACAACGAGAAAGCGAAAACAGGAAAACTTTGTTAAAATAAAAGTTTTAAAAGGCGACAACCGCCAAACAGCTTAAGAACTCGACTGGCTCCGATCGGGGAATCGGGCAGTCTCTTTTATACTCGGCTCAAACCCCCCCTTTTTTCTTTTTTCTCGTAAGCTCAAAAGTTTTGAAATTTGAAAATTCGAACGTCCTTCGCCGCCTGTACCATACATCAAAAGATCTATACAAATAAAATACAAACAACTTCAGTAGCATAAGCGATGAAGCATAAACCATTAAATGACAATTTGCTGCGGCACGTTCCTCGACCGGGTAGCACATAAATAACTGAGTGCCCCATCAATAATATATATATAGGGTCCTTGCCGGCCAAAACAACAGCAACCAAGTTTAAAGAAAATTTGCCGACACCGACATACATACCAATGTAAAATGTGTTGTTGAGCACTGGACAGTGGCCGAGGCGTGCCAAAAAGCACGTAAACAAGACAGAACCTCGCGCTGGTCGGCGCGAGGTCTTCGAGAATAGGAAAATATATCAGCGCTTCGGGCGCTTTATTCGCAGTAAAATTTTTATTGTTTTTTGTTCATATTTCAGGAACGGAAAGAAGTAGGCGGCCGGGGGCGGGATCATATCCATGCCCTGGCTGGTCGCCTACTTATGAGAACCTTAAATTTAATGTAATCCCCTTAGGAAGCCCGTTAAGAGCAGAAAAATGCGTGCATGATAGGAGAATTTTGGGTTCCAATTGGGTTATGGGGATCCCGCGTAGACCCGTTGGGGCGGATGGCCCCGGCTTTCAGCGAAATGGTTAGTATAGGGCCCAATTAAGGTACGGGGCCCCAAAAATCGGGGAGTTTTGGTTTGAGACATGGTGATTTAGGGCCCTAAAGTTTGAAAGTTTAAACGCTGGGTCGGGGGTCCATAAGTACTTACGGGTTGGGAGGAAACTGACCCGAACGAGAAATTTTAAAGCCTTACAGAGTCCCGATGATAGTTTAATGCCCCATTTTTTGTTTGGAATCTATAAAAACCCCAAAATTTCAATTTTCCTACACCCCTTTGAAATGAAAACTTTTATCGTTTTTTGGTCAATTTTACCATTTTTAGATGCTGTTCAAAACATCCCCTGAAATATTTGCATGTACATATTATACACAGTTCCTTTCCCTGCGTGTCAGGACAGGTCCGAATTAAAATAAAGTCCCCTTTCGAACTTTGATAAAAGTCTTGCACTCCACCCCGGTCCATCCCGACACACAGGGCATATACAACTTCCATTGCACACTATAGTAACAACAATATAGTTTATTTTGGGCACGGATGCGCACCGGAACCGACCCTGGGGCACCTAATTAACAAAATCCGTTAAGTCAGATTGTGATGAAACGCGAGGTCTCTCCCCCTTGTCCCCGGCCGATCCGACTACGCATCCGACCCATATTCCACATACAAGATAATGACACAATTACTTGATTGATTACAAAACAGTAAACACCTGGGATCGATCGGATACCTCCACCGTTAGCTTTTGATCCAATTTTGGGTGCGAAATCATCCCGCGCACCTCGGGCTGGTGGAGCGTGATTGCACATTTATAACACAAGTATAGCATTTATTTTATTCAATACATTTATCAATAACACGTCAATAGATCCCGGGATCACGCTCCACCGGTATCCGACCGCCCTTTATACGCTAAATTTTGAGGCCCCTTATGGCCTAATTTTGCATCTTTAAGTTCGGCAAAAACTCGGGCTGTTACATCTTATACATGATCATCTTGTGGGTTGTTGGTGAAAAAACAAAAATATTCAGTCAAAATTTATATATTTTGATAGTGAAAAATATATCACATCAGTACCAGGACTACTTTTTACAAACTCAGTACAATAGATTTACATTACTATAGTGTTATTGTGTCGCTGCCAATTTGCATGATGCTAATTTGCGTATCACGCAAATTAGCAGTTAAAAGCTCTGCCATATTTTAGAACTTCAAATCAATTCTGATCGATTTTGGTGCTGGATTGTATGTGTGGCTAAATTCTCTTGAGGCCAATAATTATTGTTTTTAATGTGTTTAAGAATAACCCCGGGAACCCCGAAACCTTACATAGTGCGGTACAGAGTCTTATAATAGTCGGAAATCACACGAGCCACATAAATTATCAGCTATTGGCGAAAATCCGCTTCTTGGTAAACAAATTGCAGAAACAGTCGCAATACGATTGGGCTCACATGACTGGCATGCTAAATAATGGTTTTATCGAATAAATTTTGTAAATAGGTTCACTTATTTAGCGTTTTGGTGCTCACTGTTGCACGCGGCCTAGGGAGCCGAAAGAATGTAAAAAGATGCACTACTTTTTATTTTGCACTCGCGCAAACAAGTGACACGCACGGTTCCTAAAATTCGTAAAAACCTGTGCCAACTTTTTACGTCCGACATGGTATTCTGCTGGCCCAAAGTACGCAACCAAATTGACGGTAACGAAACACCCCCTACACCATAAATACTGATAGCCAAAATATCTAACCAAGCACGCACCACTCTTAACAATATATATAATTAGCAATTGCGATTTGGCAAATAGAATCTATGTGCGTATACCTTTTTCCATCAAAGTAACTGCCAAGTCTTGCACAATTACAAATTTAAGTTTAATTATGAAGTTCTATTTGCTAAGGTTTTTTCGTTTCGCTGAATAAGCGACTAATTGTAGCCGCGTTTGATTTTCACAAATTTTCACTCGCAGCATCAAGAAGACAATCAGACTCAAATCTTTGACTAAAGCTTGCATCTCAATTCTAGAATGTTACAAAAATGCTGAGTTATTACGTCATGATTGAATTTGAGTTCTCCAGCACCCGTAACATAAAATGGTTCACAGAAAACGTGCGTTCGCTCGCTGCACTCAGATACAGATTGCTATGACATTGTAACTGTCGAACCGTTATAGAACGTGCAGCTGAATCTTTGCACTACAGCTGTTAGCCCTTACACTCACAGGATGCAAAAATGAAGCAGACGATAGTGTAAACTGTGCAGTACCACTGCACGGAAAAGCAATGCAAACGTAACCAGTGCAGCTTGCATGTAACCGCGGTATACCTCATTTTTACTGAAAGGCAAATATGTGTAACGTTTGCAAAAGATAAACTAATACAATGATTTGTATTTTGGCGAAACGGCAATGCACCATTCTTATGTCGAGGATTCGTCTTATCATAGTTTAGATGAAAAGAGCGAGAAACAGTATCCCCCTGATGTTTAATTGGCAGATTGGGTAAGGTGTATGTAAGCATATTTGAAAATACACTCTAGACGGATTACACAATATTTAGTATTGTTATTGAAACACCGAAGCAAAATATTAGTAATACGGATAAATTATGCTACTTAATGTTTGATGGGTCTTGCTGAAAAATTACGCAGATCTATTTAATTTAATGGTGTTAAGACAAATTTGAGTAGTAATGCTTACAGGTTAGTATACTGGAAAAATATTTTCAGTTGAATTTCAGGTTGCTTTAAGGCAGTTTCGGAATTTTTATTATAGGGATTTACTTGCCACCGTTATATCTATAAGAGATAAATCGCTATAACAAAGATATATAAATTTCATTTTGCGACCTGCATCCTCTAGAAATATGCACTATATTTCCCGTTGCTGGCGAGCAAATAATAACCAACCACCAGATTTCACCAGTGTAGTTTGAATTTTACTTAACTAGCAAACAATTATCCTGCTATTAAGCTGATTATAAACCAATAAAAGTGTAAAGATAGTTTTGAGGAAAGCTGTTTAGCTGGCAAAATATGATTGATTTTAGTATAGTTTTCATAAGTTTGTGGGACCAAAATGTTCTGGCAATATAATAAGCGCAGAATGTGTAGCGAACCTCAGTTTCTATTGAGTACTTCATGTAACCCTAGTTTCTTGAGCGCATCTAAGAAATCATGTTTCCTACTCCAGATAGATTTCAAAATTTCAATATTAAAATTTGTTTTCCACGTTTCATAATACAACTATACCGTTTTGTTATAAAACTGATAAGAGCAATAAAGTATAAGTCATGTTTAACAAAATATTTTGGAGTGAGATATTGCTCAAATTGGGCTGGATTTCTACCTTTGTACTAATTTTGGCGCTGTTTCAATTTTCTTTCCAATTTTAAGAATTTCGGTGTAACAACTGAGTTTTGTTTAGCTGTGTTATTAACCAAATTTGGATAGTATTTAGCAATTGTCTTTCTTAAATCAGCCTCAAAAGATTCTTGCATGAGTTATCATAACAGTCTTTTTGTACCTGAAAATTTGCTATGTTATATGTTAGTATTGGGCGAAAATTAACAAAAGCAAAGTGAAGCACGTCTAGATGGCTGATTCGTAGAGAATATGTTCCTCCTACGTAACACCCGAGGGGTCTGGTGTCTTAAAACGGCAGTTACATACACCTTGGATCAAATAGGGTAGTGATTTGGCATTGTATCTTGTCAATTATGCGTTAGTACACTTTAGGTGCGTAGACCATGACTCTCTGTTGTTTTGCCAAAATCGCAAACGAAAGCGTTCTAAAATTTCTGCCATCAGTATTCCCAGTTTAGCTAGAGCGAGTAACAGCACTTTGAGTTTGAGGTACGAGCGCAATTTGCGTACGCGCACATTTATTTAGGCTCTTTCGTGAACTTTCATCAACCAACATACTGAATGTAAGAGCTGACTTCACGGTGCATGTGTATAACTGTGTGCTTTAAAAACATGCTTGGAATCACGTTTTTAATCGCACGCTGTCAGAAAACAGCGATACTTAATCGTATATTTAGGGAACGCGAAAACTCCAAAATGTTGCTGTACTGTGTGCTAAATTTTGATGGAAAATTGTAATTTATTAAGATCGTGAAATGACCTAAAACAACACAGGTATGCGAACCTAATATGGATTCAAGCGTCACTTTTCTCTTCCACAACTTGTGTTTACATAACACTCAAAGAAGCCTTCTCAACCGCTTTACACCAATGTACATAATGGAGCAATAAAGTTATTCTTGGAAATATCTTGCTCCCAAGTGGAAACAGTCGTATGATCCTTATAACCAATTCAAATGATCTCTAAACTTGATGTAGTCGTAAATTTGTCTTAGTAAATACCAGCTTTATTTCTACTAGCATTGTTGCGGTAAAGAACCAAAATTTAATTTAGTGGGTAGTTGCTTTGACAGTCTGTATTGGAGCATGCATATCCAAGTAAAAGCTAATTATTATAAAAATTCGTTTGCGAACTCTCGATAAAATCTATCAATAATGCTGGCGCTATCGATAAAAATACAGAAACCAGAATAAAACGATCGTCTATATCCCAAAGCGAATACATTAATTGGAAATGATAAACCCGACTCCATTCGATTTTGAAATCCCAGGCTTCTGTAAGTTCCAGCAAGCCACACCACACCAATATTAGTTTGTTCTCGGGAGACTTCAATGAGGAAAACTGCACAGCTAATCAAAAATATCCAGAGCTATCGGTTCACAAAAAGTTTCAAATTTGACGTGCAGACAAATGGTTTAAATTTTGGTTTAGAATATTTTATCTACGTTAATGCGTTAAATTTGGTGTATTCACACAGCAATAAAACTGAAGAATGCTTCAATTATTTAAATAGCAATGTTGTTTTCGCTTTTAATCACTGTTTTCTGTGCACTGAAACTATTGTAAACAGTGCAGGAGAAATGGTTTCAACACAGTGAGCATTATTGATTTAGTGTACACATAACGCGTAAAGATACGTTAATCGACGGTTATATCTGTAGCTAAGACAACAGCATTACAATGCTCCAAAGAACTGTGTTTTAGCTATCGATGAGAGCAACCCAAGCTAAAAGGAGAGAATTACATTGCTCCAAGAACAGCGCTTTAGCAATAGATGAAACCGATCCAAGCTAAAAGTAGAGCATTACAATACTCTAAGAACGGCGTATTAACCATCTATGAAACCGATCCAAACTAAAAGGAGATCATTACATTGCTCCAGGAACAGCGTTTTAGCCATCGATGAGAGCAACCCAAGCTAAAAGGAGAGAATTATATTGCTCCAAGAACAGCGCTTTAGCCATAGATGAAGCCGATCCAAGCAAAAAGTACAGCATTACAATACTCTATGAACGGCGTATTAACCATCTATGAAACCGGTCCAAACTAAAAGGAGACCATTACGTTGCTCCAGGAACAGCGTTTAGCCATCTATGAGAGCAACCCAAGCTAAAAGGAGAGAATTACATTGCTCCAAGAACAGCGCTTTAGCCATAGATGAAACCGATCCAAGCGAAATGTAGAGCATTACAATACTCTAAGAACGGCGTATTAACCATCTACGAAACCGATCCAAACTAAAAGGATACCATTACGTTGCTCTAAGAACAGCGTTTTAGCCATCGATGAGAGCAACCCAAGCTAAAAGGAGAGAATTACATTGCTCCAAGAATAGCGCTTTAGCCATAGATGAAACCGATCCAAGCGAAAAGTAGAGCATTATAATACTATAAGAACGGCGTATTAGCCAACTATGAAACCGATCCAAACTAAAAGGAGACCATTACGTTGCTCCAGGAACAGCGTTTTAGCCATCGATGAGAGCAACCCAAGCTAAAAGGAGAGAATTACATTGCTCCAAGGACAGCGCTTTAGCCATAGATGAAACCGATCAAAGCTAAAAGTAGAGTATTGCAATACACCAAGAACGGCGTATTAGCCATCGATGAAACCGATCCAAACTAAAAGGAGAGCATTACGTTGCTCCAGGAACAGCGTTTTAGCCATCGATGAGAGCAACCCAAGCAAAAAGGAGAGAATTACATTGCTCCAAGGACAGCGCTTTAGCCATAGATGAAACCGATCAAAGCTAAAAGTGGAGTATTACAATGCTTCAAGAACAGCGTTTGAATCATCGATGAAACCAACCCAAACTAAAAGCAGAGGATTACAATGTTCAAGAGTAGTATTTTAGTTATCGATGAAGCCGACACAAGCTAAAAGTTGAGTATTGCAATATATACCTCAAGAACAGCATTTTAGCCAACAACGAAGCCGACCAAGCTAAAAGTAGACTATTACAATGCTTCAAGAACAGTTTTTAGCCATCGATGAAACCTATCCAAGCTAAAAGTAGAGTATTACAATGCTTCAAGAACAGCCTTTTAGCCATCGATGAAGCCGACCAAAGCTAAAAGTAGAGTATTACAACGTTTCAAGAACAGCGTTTTAGCCATCGATGAAGCCGACCCATCTATAACTAAGTATTACAATGCTCCAGGAACAGCGTTTTAGCCATCGCTGAAACAGACCCAATCTAAAACGAAAACTTTACAATGCTTCAAGAATAGAGTTTTAGCCATCGATGAAGCCGACCAAAGCTAAAAGTAGAGTATTACAATGGTCCAAGAACAGCGTTTTAGCCATCGATGAAGCCGACCCGAGCTAAAACTAAAGTATTGCAATGCTCCAGGAACAGCGGTTTAGCCATCGCTGAAATAGACCCAATCTAAAACGAAAGCTTTACAACGCTTCAAGAACAGCGTTTTAGCCATCGATGAAGCCGACCAAAGCTAAAGTAGAGTATTACAATGCTCCAAGAACAGCGTTTTAGCCATCCATGAGAGCAACCCAAGATAAAAGGAGAATTACAATGCACCAAGAACAGCGGTTTAGCCATAGATTAAACCGATCCAAGCTAAAAGTAGAGCATTACAATACTCCAAGAACGGCGTATTAGCCATCTATGAAACCGATCCAAACTAAAAGGGGACCATTACGTTGCTCCAAGAACAGCGTTTTAGCCATCGATGAAGCCGACCAAAGCTAAAGTAGAGTATTACAATGCTCCAAGAACAGCGTTTTAGCCATCCATGAGAGCAACCCAAGATAAAAGGAGAGAATTACAATGCACCAAGAACAGCGGTTTAGCCATAGATTAAACCGATCCAAGCTAAAAGTAGAGCATTACAATACTCCAAGAACGGCGTATTAGCCATCGATGAAACCGATCCAACCTAAAAGGAGAGCATTACGTTGCTCCAGGAATAGCGTATTAGTCATCGATGAAACCGATCCAAACTAAAAAGAGAGCATTACATTGCTCCAGGAACAGTGTTTTAGCCTTAGATGAGGCCGAAGCAAGATAGAAGTGGAGTATTACAATGCTCCATGAACGGCGTTTTCGCGCTAGAAGATACCAACCCAATCTAAAAAGAGAGCATTACAATGCATCAAGAACAGCGTTTGAATCATCGATGAAACCAACCCAAACTAAAACCAGAGCATTACAACGCTTCAAGAGTAGTATTTTAGCTATCGATGAAGCCGACCCAATACGTTTTAGCCAACAATGAAACCGATACAAGCTAAAAGTATAGTATTACAATGCTTTAAGAACACGTTGAGCCATAGATGAAGCCGACCCAAGCTAAAAGTAGAGTATTACAATGCTTCAAGAACAGCGTTTTAGCCATCGATGAGGCCGACCCGAGCTAAAACTAGAGTATTACAATGCTCAAGGAACAGCGTTTTAGCCATCGCTGAAACAGACCCAATCTAAAACGAAAGCTTTACAATGCTTCAAGAACAGCACTTTAGCCATCGATGAAACTGACCTGAGCTAAAATTAGAGTATTACAATGCTCCAGGAACAGCCTTTTAGCCATAGATGAATCCGACCAAAGCTAAAAGTAGAGTATTACAATGCTTCAAAAACAGCCTTTTAGCCATCGATGAATTCGACCAAAGCTAAAAGTAGAGTATTACAATGCTTCAAAAACAGCCTTTTAGCCATCGATGAATCCGACCAAAGCTAAAAGCAGAGTATTACAATGCTTCAAAAACAGCCTTTTAGCCATCGATGAATTCGACCAAAGCTAAAAGTAGAGTATTACAATGCTTCAAAAACAGCCTTTTAGCCATCGATGAATCCGACCAAAGCTAAAAGCAGAGTATTACAATGCTTCAAAAACAGCCTTTTAGCCATCGATGAATTCGACCAAAGCTAAAAGTAGAGTATTACAATGCTCCAGGAACAGCCTTTTAGCCATAGATGAATCCGACCAAAGCTAAAAGTAGAGTATTAGAATGCTTCAAAAACAGCCTTTTAGCCATCGATGAATTCGACCAAAGCTAAAAGTAGAGTATTACAATGCTTCAAAAACAGCCTTTTAGCCATCGATGAATCCGACCAAAGCTAAAAGTAGAGTATTACAATGCTTCAAAAACAGCCTTTTAGCCATCGATGAATTCGACCAAAGCTAAAAGTAGAGTATTACAATGCTTCAAAAACAGCCTTTTAGCCATCGATGAATCCGACCAAAGCTAAAAGCAGAGTATTACAATGCTTCAAAAACAGCCTTTTAGCCATCGATGAAGCCGACCCAAGCTATCGTTAAGTTATGTTGAATTATATGATTATCACCAACTATATGGACTACCTGATCTTATTTAAATAATAGACAACACTACCAAGCTGGGAATATGCAATTTGTAGTTACATTTACACATTTTACGCGTAAAGATTTGTACTTTAATAATTTTATTTACAGTTGTGTGCGTATTTTTTTTTGCAATTTGAGTATTGAGAATGTACAGATTATACATTACTCAGAAAAACAATTTCACATATTTATGTGTAGATATTTGCACACTTAAGTATGTGTGTTTATTTTAAACACATTACGGAAGTGTTGATATTTAAATGCACATTATAGTGGACTATTCATTGTGTCAGTGCAAAAAGTAGATATTATGTGATGCAGAAGATTGGTGCTGATCTGATTTATGTAAAATAGATATAATTTCTAGTTATTGGCATGGAGTAATTTTTCTTCAAGTCTACCGTCTTATTTAGTACGTGCCTAATTGCAACTTTTCAAGTTATTTAAAGATTCACTTGTCATTAAATTTTTCAGAACTTGCTATCACGGTTCTATTCAGGTTTTACATCATTAAGATATTATGACAAGCATTAAGCGTTCCTTGACCACTATGTTTAAATCGACCTAACGCACATTGTGAGTGGTTGTGTTTACTGAGCTTGTCAATGCTGTAAGTTTGCACGTGCGTTATCCGGTCGTGTTTTGAGGTTCCTTAAGGCGCCGAGCAACAGCCCCACGATAGCTCAGTGGCTTGCGTGCGTTTGTCCCGGGTTCGATCCCAGCGTCGGCTTGAGTTTTTATCAAACGTTGTACGATACACAAATTAATTCTTGCATAAAATGTAAAGCTTCTGAGTCAGCAGGCACTTTATAGCTTTTTACTAACTATTTTGTTCACAAGGTTTGGATTGTTACAAACGCAAGTCACAGGTGTCGAAATTTAAATATATAAGGTGGGCGATATATAAAATGTTTCCGTTTATTTATGTTATATATTATTTCCGTTTCCGTATATTACTTATCAAATAAGGTAAAGTACAAGACTATGGTAACGTGTCATAGTCTCATATAAAATTTTTATAACGCACTCTTGGCGTTACTAATCGATTTATAGTAATGGCAGCTAAAATGAAATATAACCAACTTGAAATCCATAACATATGGATGCAAAAATTTTTTGTTGATCTACTGGTGGAATATATCGTTCCAATAAATCCGCGGACAGAACAAAAAATGTCCATGTCACTGCGACTATAAACACTGTCCCTGACTTATATATGGTCAGCAATAAACCATTTGCTGCTTGACGCAAAATAAACTCCATGACAACAATCCTCGCTAAATTAATATAGTCGAAATTAATATTATCAAAAATACCTTTGTCGTAAGTTTTTTTCTTCTAAGCTACATAAAATATCTGATTGCAGCTACAGACATTTTCAATAATATACGTCTCCTGAGTTCAATATCGTTATCATCTGCAAGTTCTCATACTACTTGAGTATAAATAATTAATTACGATATTTACAATTTTAAGAACTCAACTAAGGATTCCGATCAATAAAACTGCCCATTGCATATATATACATTTATACATATACCTATATATCACTACGGCAGCTTCAAAAGATTATAATTTTCGTGGACTACATGTAATTATGTACCAGATCATACATGTTGATGCTATTATGTCTTAGGGATATCAGGGGGAGCAGGTGCCTTCCAAAGTAACTATGGTCTTGGAGGACCGGTCCTTAGGCATAACCGGCAAACGACACCTATGGCTTTTGGGTATGGGCTAGCTATTCCGTAGGTTGGACGATGTTAAGAATAGGTCCATGATGTAATATGCATACTATTGGTGGGTCTCAGCCATATGTGTAGTTGAAGGGGGAACGGGGTAGTTTGGCTACCCCTAAGAGTTGGACCCCTTTCGAGCCAAGTTCACATCTTCCCCTGCCTCACAGTGTGAAAAATGGCAAAAATTTGGGTAAAATGGTAAAATTTGAAAAAAAGGGAAGACGTAAGTGTCACTTTGTCACATTTGTCACACATTTGTGACCATGCACATTGCGCGGCGAATTGACTGCCGTGTTTGTCTATCGATGTGCCTTTGCACGTACGTTGCTATTCGTTCGGTTTGCGAGGTTTCTTAAGGCGTCGAGCAACAGGTTCTAAACAGCACAGTGGCTAGTGCACGATTCTCGCAACAATCGATCCAGGTTCAATCCGTCGTTGGAGCAAAAGCTTGTTTAAGATTATTGCAACTACGGTTTGGCTTATAAAGGAAAGGGTTAATCAACAAATTGGCTGTTGTTCGATTAAGGTGATGTGTATATTGCAACTTTACATATACTGTTAAAACACTCGTGAAATTGGCCTACATGAAGAAAAATTTGAAATTTTGGTCCAAAATGTCACTTTTAATACGTCACGACTCCACGGTACGCAATGCAATAATATCAGCGACAGATGTACATCACCTATTGTTGTATACATTGTGTCAATATGAGTCAAAACGGTATTGCAATTTTACTTTCAAATATACCAGAATTTAATTCGGCCCAAAATGTGAGTTTTAAGGCCCGTTGCTCTTCGGCAATACATGGTATGAAATACATATTTGTAGTCTCAGAACGTAAAGCAACATCATATCGTCTGAGAAAATGTTAGCCCAATAGATCCTCATATTAGCAAGTTAGAAATGATCAAACAAAAATATGGGGTGATTTTGCTATTAAAAAGCTGTCAGTCGAACACTGGCTCTCGTCCGGCGTGTGTAAAGGCAATTATGCTTGCAGAACATGATAACCCCCAAACTTCAGTGTTTGCCAAATCTGCCAATTCGCTGCTCAATGTTACAGTAACTGTTGCAATAATGCATCCTATTCGTTATTCCAATTTATATGCCAATTTTAATCTTAAGTTTTATCAGAATATAATTTCTACAGTGCTCGCTTTAATTTATACATTTGACTTGATTTTTCCACAGAAGCATATCCAACTGACGCCAGGAGACGCATGGCTTGGTGAAACGTAACATCATGCTCTTTTGTATAAAATCGATTGTCGATGGCTGCTTCCGTACAGTAGACAGCTAATATCAATTCTCATTTGTTTGGAAATGATGTTTGCTAGTAATTAGGGTCTAGAAGACCCAACAAAAATAGATTTAAATATCAGTGTCTACATTAATATGAGAATTGGAATTGATTGCCTTGTTCATTTTTCTTACGGAGCATTATGCCTATGCGCCTTAAAACAAACATAGTTGCTGAGACAGTTTATTTTAATGCTAAAACTGACGCAGTTTTTACCATTTCATGTTTAGAAGAACATTAAGATATTTTTGAGCAAAACAAAACCTCAAACAAATCGCCATCTACTGAATTCGCCATAATATTTAATCCGAAAGATTTCGCTATAGAGCAGAATCAAGACTGGCCTATAACCACTCGCGGCGTCTTTACAAGAACTTGCTGACTTCACAATTCTTTTGGAGGTTAGCAATGCATTTCAATTGGCCGCCTACTGCAACATTGCATCTACATACTGCCCAACCGATGTCCTGTAGCATGATGGATAGAGCTACCCAAAAATCTGAGTATTGTGCGTTAAACCTAGTGATGAACCAGTGAGAAGTAAAAATATTCAAAAATATCCACATTTCATATATCTGTTGTATACAGTATTGACTTTGTGCGTTTTTCCCTGTACGAGCGTAGGTTAGGGCCCTAGCTGAATAAAGCTAAGGAAATATTGCTAATACTACTGTCCTCGTGAGGCATCTGATTAAAAGCGTAGTTGTGCCATGAAATTTATTGTGAAAATCTGAAAATTGGTACAACAGCTTATTGTCTTGATAGAAATCTGGTCATATGGCCCGGAAACAGCAATATTTAATACAACATCCAAAACAGTGCAGTATCAATTTTTTATGTTTCCCCATACGCCTTTTTATCTTCTTGATTGTTGTTATTGCTTATCTGTTAAATCGACTGAGTAGTGTGTATATGAATAATTATATCGTTACAGTGGAATATTTGCCTGGACGTGTTTTCATTGCTCAATCACTCTCAATTTGCGAATTTTTGTATAATACTCTTATAACTAGTTACACGATAGTTAATAAGCCATTTCCCTAATTTCAGGTTCACTATGTCTGCGCTATTCAGGTGACTAACGCTGAACGATTGGCTATAAATTTTTATGTTAATAAAATTTTATGCATATTAAAATAAACAATTTATTAAAATTTGAGTATAGTATAGTTTTTACGTTAACCTATTAATAGTAACTTCTAGAGAGTATTCTAGGGATTTTGGGCAAAATCCGATGTAACACATAAGGTTATGTGCTCATTTACAGTAATTTTATGTTAAAGTTTGGTTCAATTAAAATAAAGCGATATTGGTTATATATTCAGCGGATTTCGGGCCATATTTATTAAGTGGGTTACACCATAACAAGGATAAAGTTGCACCGACCCAATTATAATTGTTTGGTCTTAACTCGCAAACGCTCAGCTATCAAGAATTTTCACATCAAAGTTTGTTATCTTATTATGTTACAAGTGGATTTTGTTTCTGGGTCTGATTTTTGTGCCTGTAAAGATTCATAATCAGCTCGTGGGCCATTTGGTATGAAATGTACTCTTTAATATTTAACTTAAAGCATCTAGACATGTTTTATTTCTAGCTTACGATTGAGCGCTCAAAATCTAAACACGATCTGAACATAATCAAATCATATTTTAATAGAAAATAGAGGGAGATCACACTGCTTGAAATCGGGATCGCACTACTCTTACAGGTAATCTGATTTTATAAAATTATTTTTTGAAACTTTTTCAACATTTTCCAATTTTTTTGTTCCTTAGATAGTATCAAAGCTTTTAAACCGTTCAGATTTTGAAAGAAGGTCAAATAGTTAAGAAAAATCTGTTCATATTTTGTTTAAATTTTATGCTGCATGGTGTAATCTAAGAATAAGAAGGGTTCTTTTTTTACAGTCCTTTATTGTAGATTCAACGAATGTTACTACTTCTCGACTTAATGGCGCAAGTCATGTTCGCAGTTCTATTTAGGTTCTTCGTGCAAGCATTTCCCTGCGCTGTATACTGTTAGTATATAAGCAATATCGTTTAAGCCTAGAGCACTACATCAGTTTATGGAAGATTCATTCGGTATTATGCTTATTTATTATAAATCATTGCTTTTTTATTCTCCAATCGATTGAACACCACTGTCTACTAAACACAAAGGTCAATGTTGATCCTTGTTACTGCTTCTAAATAATAAACAAGTTACTGATCGTCCCCGCTCAAACCTAGTTCATCACTCATGTTACGTGGTATTTATTCCAACCAATAGCTGAACGTTTTATGCCACTCAACTTCTCAATAAATGCAGTAATTGATTATTTTCTTACTCATTTACCATTAAATTTTGCCACCAACACACTCTGTCAATTATTTTGTAGCACACAATTTATTTAGTATCGAATTGCGTTTTACTTGTCGGCTGAAAAAACTTACTCTCGGTTGGTCGCGCCAAATAAATCACACTGGCCGTGAACACGAGATAGGTAGATGCAGTGAATTTCTACTACTATTTGTTTTCTTATACAAAGCTAACAGCTAAAAAGAGGAACATTGAGTGCTCTAATAACCGATGCAAAACTTTGTAATACTAATTTTGATTTTTACTTTTCTCCTGTTAAAATATCTGCGTTTTTGAAAGTTTTGCACGAATTGTGATCGCTCTAAATTAATTTGTTTAGATTATATCGCAGCGCTTCGGCTGAACAATGCCGAACAACACTGAACTATAAACGCAAAGTCTTAAACGTTCAACGTTCAAACTCCTTACTTTCAAGCATCAGCCTTAGCTTTTCCGCCTATGAGATTTTTATTTCTCGTTAATGCTTGAAGCAGATGGCTTTCGTTGGGCTTGTTTCAATTATTTTGCCTTTTAAAAATATCCTTATGAATATTTCTAAAGTCCTGGAAACATATAGTTAATTACACCCGGTATGATGCCAGAATGGTTCGAGCAGTAACCAATAATATCCCAGTATTCAATTTTGACTAAGTAATTATAACATGAGCTCAACTCAGCGACTTGAACTGAAAACGCTCGAATTTTTCTTAACGATTTTAGCAATAACGCTCTCACCCTTATTTTAGAGCATAGCTTTAGCTTTTCCGTCCACGATTTTCATTTCTCATTAATGCTTGAAGCAGATGGCTTGCGTTTGGCTTGTTTCAATCATTAAAGCTTTGACTGCCTTTTAAAATGGCCTTATGAACTTAGTCCTGGAAACATATAGTCAGTTACAAACAGGTATGATTCCAGAATAGTACGAGCAGTAACACTGCTGGATTTATTGCCGGTAAGCTGCGACGAAGCATTGGGAGAATGCAAGCAAGCTTTTAGTGAAATGTGTGAGACTAACAAGTCCGACTCCACCGTACTTTTATCCAGAACTGTATCTCTTGCATTTATAGCCTAACCCCATAGGTATCATCATCAACGATTTATTTGACAGATCTGGACAACAACTGTCCTTCGATCTGGATCACACACTGGTGGAAAAAATTGCATCGTAAAAAGTAAAGTGCTGTTTAGTTTAAACTAACTGTATTCTATGTCAACCCGATGTCCTAAAGGTCACAAGGCGCGACGACGATTAAAACAAAAGTTTACATACTTTGCTAATGTACTTAGTGACTCGATATTCTCTGAATTCATTAATTCAACGAAATTATCGATGTTAGAATGTGTTAAATAAATCTGAAGGAACTCATTTCGTTCCTCTCTGAAAGCTGAGCAACACATTACAAAGTGATATTCGTCCTCTATTTCTCCTAAATCACATAAGTGACAAATTCTTAATTGGCGCGGTATAGCAGGCTGATGATACCTACCACATTCTATTTGTGGATCATGGGATCACAATCGTAGTTTTCTGAGAGCCAATCCATTTATTTTGTTAAGTTTTAGAAGATATTCATCGAATTTAAAGTCAGATTTATACATTTTATAATATTCTAAGCTTGGAAGTGCAATAATGTTTCGTCGCCACTCCAGTTTAAAGTCTAAACAGAATGTTTTTTATTTATAAATACATTTTTGTTTGGAATAAATTGCGCATCCCAGGCATACAAAAGATTTATTCTTCTAAATAGCAATTTTACATCCGTTACCCATGTCTTTGTAGCTGGATTTATAATGGATAGATCAATTAAAGCTTGGTAAGCAATACATGCAATTCTACTCTCAGGAATCGTTTTCACATGGTACCAATATCTTATGAGAGCAATATGTCTCATTACTAACAACGGGTGACGCCCGCATTCATCATATATGGCATTTATGGGTACACACTGACGAAGACCTAATATTTGTCTCAGAAATGTCAGTTGTATTTTATCAATTTTTCCAGCTTTTTTTATAGTAGTTCCATCGGAGATAAAACCCCAGACTTCTGCAGCATAGTGTAATACAGGAGATATAACAAAGCCAAAGAGTTTTAGCTGAATATTGAGTGACATAGGATATTCTCGCATGGCTATGGATTGCATGGCTATCAAAGCTCGTTTTCCCGATATAGATCGTTCATTAATGGATACATCACAAGAGATCCCAGTAGGGCCAAAAGTTATAGCCAAGTACTTGTACTGGTCAGTAATTTCCAAAGAGACGCGGTCCATGTAGAAAGGATAATGTAAGTTGAAATTATTAGAATTACAAAAAACAACAATTTTGCTTTTTAAATGATGCACGAACATGCCCCAAGAGACGCAAAAAAGTCGATAATATTATGTTTAAACTTGTTTGTAAGCTTTCAGCGGATTCTGTAAAAAGGACTAAATCGTCCGCAAATAGCAATGAACATATTCAGGTATCTTTTATTTTAACTCCAGTTCTTTCATTTTTTAACAAAAGCAATTCTAATCCCTGTATATAACAAACAAATAAAAATGGGGACAAAACTGAGCCTTGTTGCACACCTTGTTTTATTAGGAAACTGTAAAACTTGAGGCCTTTTACGCTTGAAGATAGTTTGCTATACATGTGTTTAATCAGTTTAAAAAATTTACTAGATAGTCCAAGTTTTGGCAACTTGTAAATCAAAGCTGTATGATTAACCTTATCAAAGGCTTTTTAAAGTCAATAAAAGCGCAAAATAACAATTTATGAGATGATCGCAATATATGATCATTTGGCGAAGAATTTTTAAGATATGCTATTTGAGTTTCTTCAATAACGTTGCTATTTATTCTCCATTGCTTATAACGGTTGTTAATTACTGTGTCAAATATTTTTGCGACATTGCTCAAAAGTGATATTCCTCGATAATTTGAAGGGTCTTCTGTGTTGCCAGACTTAAATAGGGAAGTAATAACAGCAGTTACCCATTTTTGTGGATAGTTGTGACTATCGTATATCTTATTAAATACTACAACAAGATATTTTGCAAATTCTGGCGGCAAACATTTGAAGCATTCGTTTCTATATCCATCTAAACCAGCGCTTTTATTTTATTTTAAGCTACGAATTGCAACAATAATTTCATCTTCAATAATAGGTTCATCTAAAATATCAATTTGTGTCTCTGCAAAACTGTGGAGGTAAATTGATGTAAGAATAGCAAAATTTTCTGTGTTAGCCAAATCAATGATTTCAGTTTTCAAAGGGGAGAAAATTTTGATTGTAGCTCTTTGGGTTATGATCTTCCAAAATTCTCGCGTATTTTCTTTATAAGCCTTTTCAATATCAAGCTGTGTTTGGCGAAGCATTTGTGCTTTGGATGTTCGAATGACTTTTTTTTTCGTGCCATCTTCATTTGATTCTCATTATATATCGATTGAGAGCGACGATAAATACGTTTGGCATTTTCAAAGATGGCTTTTTGCTCGAATGCAGTCTGCGTTCCACAACTTATTAGCACATCTATCTTGATTTACGCCCCTTATATTTCCTACATATTTAGTCATACCGCTTCCTGCAGCGCTCCAAATAATTTCATCAAAAACTGAAAGTACATGTGTAATATCGTTTGACATATTTATCTGTAAATTTGCTTCATTTAGGTATGCGGTTTCTACATAAGTCAGATTTAATTTGTTTAT
>JASANE010020164.1:0-16642 GCA_030248225.1 Trileptium ribeirensis | reverse complement strand
CTACAATCCAGTCAAGATTATTTTAGTGACAGAATTATTGTTTAAAGCTTTTTCAATATTCCTAAACTGAAAATTAGCCCAAAGCAATATAAGCCGGAGCGATTTTTCCGAGCTTTCAACAGAACTGTCTTTTTCCTTGCCGAGCATATATGTTCGTTTTGGCGTCTGGTAGCTATTAAATATGCAAAAAATTCTTTTTATACAACTATATCGCTCATAAGTAATCACTATAGAATAGTCATGCACCTAGCTTATATAAGCGTATTTTCAATGATTACTTGCTGAAATTCTCACAAAATCTTTTCTGTTTTGACCATTTTTGACCAGAAACTTTTGTTTTGACCAATTAGGGTTCCCCTAAAGTTTCGTTATTCATTGAATTCATTGCAGTGGGATCAAATCAAAAAATAATGCCCCCCAAACAAGCTTACTGTTATGTAATTTTATCCCAGGGTAGCCATTTTGGACCTACGAGCCAAAATTTAAAACGATTTACCCAAATTAATGCTAAAATTTGTTAAATTTGGACTAAGTGGGCTTTGGACTTTCTGGTTCGTTGTCTATAAGCATTGTGGTTATAGGATCATTAAGTTCGCATATACCGCCGATTTGTCTCGCCATGTGCGACAATAGTGGATAAAACGTTAAATTTTGGCACAAATAATTGTAAATTTTCTGCGGTCTTTCAGTATATATACTTAGTTGTACGCGCTATCTAGAACTCGTTCATAAGCTTTCAGAGATTCTGAATAGACGTGCATCGGGCTTATTCTAACCAGTATGGCAAACATAATGTGCCTCGAACGTGAGAAATGGCTCAATAGATTTTAATTATTCTTGAAAATTGCTTTGTTTTATTCTACAGATGGAACATCAATAAAATCGACTGTTCTACGCCACTTCGATAATAATCTGTTAGTTTAGACTAGCTACGCTACCTAGCTCTCCGTTTTCATCCGCTGCTCGAGTTAAAAAGATACATAAGTATACAGTAGAATTGTAAAATGACCATAAAACAGTGGTAAAACAGAATGGGGAGTTAACATTTAATTTCGTTGTGTAAAAATTTAAAGACTATTGTAAGATATTTTGTCAAGCGGTGGTTTCTAGAACTTGTATATATATGTACCTAAGTAGCTCATTCTGCATTTATAGTCAACATAAGAAATCCTGGCTATAGCAATTGCTCTTAGATTGTAATATCTCGGTTTTAGAATATTTCAGAACGTAGTGAAACGTAGTGGAGATCGTGTGTTGCATGGGGTGAAATCTTTTAAATATCGTCTGTGTGTGTGACCGGCCATAACTCGAGAACGCCTGAACCGATTTTTATGATGTTAGCGGCATAGTGATTTACAGTGCACATCCCCGATCGTTTTTTGATTTGAGGTCTGGGGTCAAAATGTGGGTTTTTTGGCCTCATTTTAGTACCCTTTACGTAAGCAAAGATATTTTTATCTTAACTTTCGAATTTTTTTCTCTGGATGGTTTTATTTCATAGTAAAATGATGAATGCCGATGCCCCTCTTTTGTTTTTCGATATTGGCTCCGGTTCTGGATTTATGGGGTTTGAGGTATTGTGCCCTAATGGGTCCCCGACCCAAAGTTTAAAAATTTGTTCTGACGTCCTGGGCGGCTGAAAGGTTTTACTTGTTGGTTTTCGGGCATGACAAACTCATCGTTGGTGTTGATTTTGCTCTGCTATTTATGGTTCCATGGGTACAGGGGTATGGTGCCCCCAAGGTTCAGGGTGATCGAGCAAAATAAAGGTTTTTTAACCTTATGTTAGTACTCTTCACAGAAGCAAGATCATTTTTATCTGAAGTTTCGAATTTTTTTCTCTGCTTGGTTTTATTTCATAGTAAAATGATGAATGCGAATGCCTATGCCTCTTTTTTGTTTTTCGATTACGGCACCGGTTCATTGGGCTTGAATTATGGTGCCCCCATGGTTTTCCGACTCAAAATTCGAAAATTGTTCTGACGTTCTGGGTGGCTGAATAATTTTCATTGGGGGTTTTTGGGTATGGCAAACCCATTGCTGGTGTATATTTTACTTTGCGATCCAGTGTTCTATGGGTACGGGGTATGGCGTCGCCATGGCTCATCGACCTAAAATTCCTAATTTTACTGTTACGTCTTGGGAGACTGATAGCTTGCACTTGGGGGATTGGGGAAATGGGAAAGTTATTGCCGGTGTAACTTTTGTTCTAATTTGTGCAGTACTTTGTGATATCCACAAATAGTATATCGACGTATGCTATCGAGAGCTGATTGGATGTGCACGCAAAAGGCGTAGATGTACCCATGCTCCATTACGTTCTGCAATCGCGATAGAGTTACGTTGAGTTACGTGAGATATTCAATATTAAACTAATTTTTCTGCCAAACACACTGGTGACCATACAACAGAGACATATTCCGAAGTTGGTCTAACAGAAAATGGTATTTTCTATCTTATTTGTTTATTAAATATTGAAGTTTCACAGTAAACCTGTATGGCCTCTCCATTAAGGGGGATGAGGACCCCACGCTGGGCGATTCCGCGGCCCCACTTACCAAAATCCTCATGTTTGCCCCCGTCCACTCCACAAAATCCTCCATGATTGAACTGATTCCGAACACATAAATACACAAAAACAAAGTCATGGGGTCTTCAATAATGTTGCCTATACACTGTGGTGGGAATTAATTTGTCGCGTAACGATCCAAAATCGATCTGTTACACATAGATACTTTGTTATTAGGTTACACGTGTATTGTCAAGTAACTCTGCGTATATAACACAGTTTCTATTCATTAATTTTCAGCGGGCGTTTCATTAGAAGATGGTGAAGATGTTGTTGCTATACAGTGTAACAATCCCGAATGTTTGTATGGTGGCTTTATGCACAAAGTAAGTGCAGCTCAATTTTTCGTTTAGTTAATGCATTATTATTGCATTTGGTGTTTCCAAACACCGTAACACTTCATCGGTTTCTGTAAATTATTTAACTTACATGTAGAGCGGGTCGATCATAAATGCCGTTACTACACGATACATTCAATATCTGCATCTTGATTCTTTTCATTGAATTCGAATGTAATGAGTGAAACTAGCGTAGCGAATAATTGTTACTGGTAGATATACCGCTGAAATTTGAATGGCCGTCGTTCAGGGTGACACATGTAACCTAATTTGGCTAGGCGGATTGTTTCGAGCTTTCCCGCAGTTGAAAGCTTGAAACTCTGTTTGTGTCTTTTAATTATTCCAACGTCTTACTCCCCGCAAAACTGGGCCGAAGGGGCTGGTGTTACGGCCAGAAGGGGCCTGCAAAATCGTGTTATTTTTGTATCTCCACAATCGGTGTAGATATCTGGGTCAATAAAGCCTGTGTGAGACGTTATATAATGAATTTGTCGGCTCTCTCAGGATGTAGCATTAGATAAAACAGATTTTTAAATATGCCATGTAACCCAAGATACACGAAAACGTAAATATCTCCGTTGCCGTTCGAGCTGTATGTATGTTTCTGTCTCATTTCGTATAGCAACTTATCCTCTTCTGTATGCATCTGCATTTCATGTGCTGCTATAGTCATTATTTACGGTTCAGGGTTAGGTCAAAATTGGTTTTTTGTGAATGGACCCATGAGAACCAAAATACAAGAAAGCGATAATATATTTGCCACCCCTCGAGCTATATCTGCGTCTTGGTTTCAAATTTTAGAGCATTTATCTCTTCTCTAGTCGCACGTTGTGAGTCACTAAATCAATTTATACTCCAAGTCGCGTAACTTATTGTAACCCGACAATCGGTGCAGTTATCTTTGTCTAATTTAGCTCATTTTTAGAACAATTAAGTTTCCAAAATTTGGTGCTAGAGTTGGTGTGTAATTCCTTAACATGTGTGACGATATCATTTCCCTAAACGCGATGTAAGGCAAAACTGTCTCAGAATAAGTCTAGGTGATTTTGGTACAATGTTGTACAAAAATCTTGTTTGTTAGCTGAAAATAAATTTTTGATTTAGTCGTTTGGATCATAAACCGGTGCGAAACAAATTCCTCCACGTTGCACCACTACTAAAAAGGTTTGAAATATTAGTGCTGGACTCTGGGTAATTGAAATATTAGTGCTGGACTCTGGGTAACGAAGCTATGTTATTCACCGCTCCCAAAAGGTATTAAAAGACCATTCTCAAATCCCCGAACACAGTACATAACCAAACAAATGAAGACAGACTGCGTTTTGGAACTCTGGTACGTTGACTGCAAAACCCTCGAAACCTTTGAAAAGATATAATCAAGTTGGACTATAGATAACAAAACCATCGTATCAACTATGCCTGATAACCTAATGGACACTCGTTGTAAGGTATAAACTCGCAATAACATGCCAAAATTAAAAATCTACATTGCTGGAAAGGGTCGACGAATTATATATTTATTAACAGCGGCTCAGGGAGTGGTCAAACAAAAATCTTCAGCATAGTTATAGATATCGATGAGCTGATTCCTTCTAGTTTTCCATTTTTTTGATTCGAAGCCTAGGAGTTGAACTAGCTAGCATCTTTGCTGAACCAGTGGGAACCAAAAATGTCATGGTGGCCTGGCCTGTCCACAGTGGGGGACTCACACTTTCCAAATCCCCCATGTTCGTGAGATATTCCCCCATGTCTGTCCCCCCTCCCCCATTCGGCCGAAATCCCCGTGTTCAACTAATTCTAAAATTTTTTTATGTCTAAAAATTTGTTTTTTGTTTGCAAATTGTTTTTTAAACATTAATTACCACTATTTATAATACTAAAATATCGTTTTTTAGCAAATTTTTTTAGAAAATACATTAACGGCAGTAAATTGCATGAAAATATGGAAATATTTAGTATTTGGAAGCAAAATTTATCCCCCATCTTTAATTTTCCCCCGAGAATGAACATGGGGCCCCCGAAGTTCCGCCACTTTTCGGAAGGCTGTGGACAGGCCAGGTGGCCCTGCCTCCACGGTGGGGGTGCCCGTTGAGTATACTTTGTGAGACTTGTGATATTGAAAACACTTCTCGGTACAGAGTAAATAGTGCCCTAAACGTGTTACAGGACTACTGCAGTTAAATTATATTAGTTTATGGCAAGTTGGACTTAAGAATATATATTTGCTGCGAGGAGCAGATTTTAATCTGGCTAGCTTGGGCCATGACCGGCCGTATACTCCCTTACACCACTTTTATTTCGTACTAGCCCAAAGGGTGTCTATTTGATTAGCATAACATCGCGTAATGTGCATATTCTTGCCTATGCACACAACTCAGTCCCTGATGTACTGTATTCTCTTCCTGGCCTGTCTACAGTGGGGGTGGGGGCCCCACTTTCCAAAATTCCCATGTTCGTGAGATTTTCCCCATGTCTGCCCCCCCATTTGGCTGAAACCCCCATGTTCAACTAATTCCAAAAATTTTTATGTCTGAAAATTATGTTTTTTGTTTGCAAATTGTTTTTTAAACATTAATTACCACTAGTTATAATGCTAAAATGTCGTTTTAGCTTGAAAATACATTCACGGTAGTAAAAATGCATGAAAATGTGGAAATATCTAGTATTTTTAAGCAAAATTTATCTCCCACTTTTACTTCTCCGCCGAGAATTAACATGTGGGACCCCCGAAGTTCCCCCGTGCATTTTTCGGAGGGCTGTGGACAGGTCGGTCTTCTGTTCCTAACCTACTCTTCTCTTTTGGGTGCTATCTTCAACTGTGGGTAAGTGGATAAATGATGAATACATCCGATAACCGGTGTTGTATATTTCAGAATTAAAAAATTTGTATAGACAAAATTTAAACCAACGTAGCGAACAATTTATAATTGACTTTTAAAGGTATTTCAGCGCAGAAGTCAGTGTTACAGTAATTTGTTTACATTTCAATGTAATTTAATGTTCTGTCAATATTAGATATCGTCTGATTGCTGTGATCTTAATACTTTTATCATGATAAGCAAATTACTAAATACAATCTAAACAGTATTTTAAAGTTGTATTTTAGCCCTGTTTCGATGCTTTTGAACACCAAGTAGTCAACTACTTGCGGAATACTGGGCGCGCACGGAGTTGGTCTGAGAAGCAGTTGTATCAAAACGTTTGGACTAAAAAAGGATATGATTTAGCGTTTAAAGCATGCGATTGTCTGTGCAAGCGTGGCCATGTGTCAAAAAATTTAAACTATATTCCAAAGGTAGGCTATAATACGGCATTATACTCACACGCACTGGTCTATTGACTCTGTTAGCAATTGTTTTTTCACATACACGATGGACAAAAGTGATATATATCTGATGTATTACCTTACAAATTTCGAGACAAACATGCTTTTTTGGAAAAGTGCATTTTCCGTGTTGCATTTAAATTTGAAGCCAAGGTATACATGCGCACAATAGAGTTATAAGAGCCAATGATGGACTCTTACAGAAAGGTGTGGCACGCCACATCGCATTATGAGTCGGATTGTTCTGTTCCCCCATCTTTGGATAACGGTCATACTCTTCGTAAAATTGACTGACTTTAGAAGATATTTGGGAGCGACATACTGTTCAGATGGGGATGAATCTGTACTTTGATTGAAAATTTGATCGTGTTTTCAAAAAATGGAGCCAAAGCTGCGCTCTGATCATCCCGGCTAAGTTTATGTCCTCTTAAAGATAACGAAAATATTTGAAAAATTCCGTATTTTGCTCATCGGTAACACGTATTTCTTTTCTACGCTGTGCTTGGTTTCTATATCATGGTGTCTCGGAGAAAAGCACAAACACTTGACAAGGGATTTGTGAGGGAAGCGAAGACAAACCCTAATTTTTGTGGGTTTTGACACTATAACTCTATTTTGGGGTCAAAATTAAAATATCGAAACATTAAGTTGCGGAGCCTACTTTTTGGATATTTTTGCATAAATTCCTACGTCTACCTTAAAATTCGCGCAAAAAACCATTTTGATGGGTCAAACACCCTACTTATGGATCTAATTAATGGCGCCCAGGATCCCAAATTTTGATCTAAGTGTAATATTTCCATGCTGGATCGCTACGAGATGGGTTAATCCTGGCCACAGTCTAATGGCCAACAGTTACGAATTTGACTACTTATATTTTCTCCGAAATCGAGACCCAGAGACGATATCTACCGGAACCCGAAGTCATCCGCTCGCCTTCATATATATATATATGTAAGCCCTCACTAGGTAGGTGATGGAAACAAATCAGAAATCACTTTATATAGGTAATCGGAATCACTATATATATGTAATCAGAATAAATCAGGAATCACTAGGCCCAAGGATCTCGCTACGTAACTATTTATTTTTAACACTTCGGTCTGCACCGCCGACGTTTACATGATCAGCATGGATATCATTACTATTTCAGGAATGGATAATTGTTGTAGTATCATCATTGATGTTTGTCGTATTAAATATCGTTTGTATCGCGATAAAGGCACTAATTGGCACATTGGATTTGAATATTGTTTATTTTGTTGTACCGTATTGCTCGTTTTGCCATAAAGGCACCCACCGATATGATCATTCCGTATCGCCATAACATGAATCTATTAACCGTTATGCACCTGTTAATACCATTATCCTCGTATATACATGTTGAGTTGGAAACCCTAGTATATTGATCATGTATATCTGATTTGTTGCAAAAACTCTATATCCATTCATCGTATCATAGTTGTACTCATTTCGTTTATATCATGGCCATAAAAGCGCCTATCCGTATGTAATTTTGTTGTTATTTTGTGCTATTTTTATAATTGCCGTTGTATCCTGTTGCATCTTTAGTGTTCGGAGTTGACAAGGCACATGTGTTCGAGAGCAAAATATGTCCGATTAGGTTGATTTGTTAATTTAGGACACATAAATTAGTGTTTTATAGGTAGGACCGTTAGGGTGTGGCGAGCTCTTGCCATGCCCGCCCCGCGACTAAGTAAGACTGTACTACTCCATGTATGCCTTGGTATGTATAGGAAAAGCTCTACCCCTCGTGCTAGGACCGCAAAATGTACTCCGAGTTTATTAGAAAAGATTGGCCGTGACGGAAACCCGTCACGACTGTCCTCACGAGAGAGGTCCACAAAAAGATTGGCTGTTCGCCCTATAGCGAACAGTAAATGAGCAAATTTTCTGAAAATATTAGTAATAAAAGTAAAATATCACTTTACCAGTGTTCAATATTAGGAAGTACACTGGTAAACTGCAGCAACAAAAATTTTATGACCTACCAGCGTTCATTTTTGCTGGCTAAGTTAGCTGGTAAAATTAAAAGAGAAAATTATGAAAATTCGGGATTAAAAGTTGCGGCTCAGGCCCATAACTCCGGAACCGTTGAAAATTCGTATTAAGTACTCAACATTTTAGATAGAGAATTTTACGGTCTTTAAAATGAGTCAAGTTTTAGATAAAAAATTTTACGGTCATAATCATAGATATCCGAAAAGGATCCACGGACTTATTGGTAAATAACCGTATACGTATAGCAAATAAAACACATTTAATTAAATGATTTAACGAATAATTATTACAAAAATATATAATTGGGCCTTTTATTTGAGCCCGGAACGGACCCGCTGTGCCAACTTTTGGGTACCCTTTACCGTGAAAAACGCAGAAATTATGACCATATAACCCGTGTAACCCATCATTGGATCCCCCTCGTCAAATCCAATACCAATATTGCCCCTCACCCCGCAGAAAAGAACCCGGGTGGAACACTTTAATTCTTTATGCAATTGTTGACGGGCTCGCCCGAGAGCCCGCCTTCCCGTTTTGTTGTCCAAAAATGAACCTGTTACATATCAAATTGTCTGGACGGACACACCGAGTCCGTATCCGAACCTCTTTTGGCACTTTGGTCATCACCGAGGGATTGGCACCGTCTTTTTCGTTTGTTTACATAATCCGCGTCTTTTCTTCTAACCCCGATCCCAAATATATATAAAGCATTTATGTCTATATGTAAGTTTATATAGAATAAATACAAAAATTTCTTATTAAGCTAAAAGTTTATATCATAATAATATAATTTGGTATCAAATCTAGCTGCTGGATGTGGACGTCCAGAGTTTGTATTTATTGTTTGCTATAAACACCAGCCTAGCTTATTTTTATATATTTATTGAGCCAACAACCTTTAACTGTAATTAGTTTTCAATAAAGTTTATATGAAATTTATATAAAATTTAATGTTTATATCAGAAAGTTCGAGAAGACTCTTATCAGCAAGTATAAAGCCAAATCAAAGTAATATAAAACTGAGGCTTGTGTAGACGACGTCCTTAAGCAAACAACGCTTAATATGAATTTAATTGCCGGCTCGTATCAATTTTATATTAGCTGCGTATAAATTCATATAAAAGTTTGAAAATGCTTCTAGAAACTTCAGCAATCGGTATAAAAGTTAAAGTTTAGGACCACGGAATTATAAGCTCTTAAGTAAATATTATTGAGCTTAATATAATAGTTATATTAAGTTGGTAGTTAGATATAAGATTCATATTTAGTTTATATATAAATTTAGTTTGTAAATTCAAAATTTTGAATTATAAAGTGGTACAAAAGCCGAATTAATGATAAGCTTTTAGTTTACTTGTAAAGTAACGGTCACTTGAGGACCGCGAATAAAGTAAAGGACGCGCTATGGATTCCACAGAGAATCCGCGTTGTTATATTTATAGTTTAAACAACGGACTTTCTAAAAAGTTCTTATAAATCTATGAAAGCTAAGTATAAATTTGATATAAAACGGTCGTAAATCGCTTTAATTATATAGAAATTGGACATTAAAATGGTCCAAAATTTAGAAAAATTCGTCCTGTTAAAAAAGTTTGCATTAAGGCTTTAAATTTGGGGTCAAATCGACCGAAAAGTGCTGACTAAAGCACTTTTAGCAAAAATTTATTAAATTTTAACGGTCCAATAAATCAAATTTAATTGCCAAAATTAAAGTATTTAAGCAGAGCCACTCGCCCTTTTATTGCCTAATACTAGTCGGTAGTGGAACTACATTTGTGAGCAGAGCTTGGGCTGTGGCATTACGAATGTACTTAATTTTATGTTCTTGTAACTACATTTCATAAGGAATAGCGCTTTATCATGGGTAAAAATATTATATTTGAATTCTTCGACCTAAAAACCTATAATGGTTTGATCGAAACGATTCTATTTCAATAAATAACACAAATATTGCAAAATTCTCTATTTTAGCTGCACTAGTCGGTAGTGGAACTACATTTGTGAGCGGAGGTTGGGCTGTGGCATTACGAATGTACTCAATTTTATGTTCTAGTAACTACATTGCATAGGGCTTTACCATTGGTAAAAATATTATATTTGAATTCTTCGACCCAAAACACCCTATAATGGTTTGATCGAAACGATTCTATTTCAATAAATAACACAAATATTGCAAAATTCTCTATTTTAGCTGCATAAGCTTAACTAATTAGCTAATTACTAATTAACCACTCGTAATTTTGTAATCCCAAATATCGGGTGCACACTCTGGCATCATAGGCTTTCAAACAAAAGTTTTTTTAAACTCGGTTCAGTGGTTCTTGAGATCCGTCGGACCGAACGAACTGACGGACACCGACTTTTTTTACTCCCAGACAGAAAATAAAACGCTTCGCTTCGCTCCGCTCAATAAACCAAATGAGTACAACTATGATACGATGAATGGATATAGAATTGTTGCAACAACTCAGATATGCATGATCAATATACTCGGGTTACCAATTCAACATGTATATACGAGGATAATGGTACTAATATGTGCATAACGGTCAATAGATTCATGTTACGGCGATACGGAATGATCATATCGGTGGGTGCCTTTATGGCAAAACGAGCAACATGGTACAACAAAATAATGATAACAATATTCAAATCAAATGTGCCAATCAGTGCCTTTATCGCGATACAAACGATATATAATACGACAAACATCAATAATGATACTACAACAGTTATCCGTTCCTGAAATAGTAATGATATCTATGCTGATCATGAAAATGACGGCGGTGCAGACCGAAGTGTTAAAAATAAATAGTTACGTAGCGAGATCCTTGGGCCTAGTGATTCCTGATTTATTCTGATTACATATATATAGTGATTCCGATTACCTATATAAAGTGATTTCTGATTTGTTTCCATCACCTACCTAGTGAGGGCTTACATATATATATATATATATATGAAGGCGAGCGGATGACTTCGGGTTCCGGTAGATATCGTCTCTGGGTCTCGATTTCGGAGAAAATATAAAGCGTTAAAAATACATAGTTACTTAGCGAGATCGTTAAACCTAGTGATTCCTGATTTATTCTGATACATATATATCAGGGAGTAACCGGAATTGCGGTTCCGGCGAAAATCGTGTTGCGGTTGCGGTTCCGGCAAAGGGCAAAAACCGTGCTGGAACCGGAATTCCGGTTTAAAAATTTTGTTTGAGATTTTCCACGGTTTTTCTTCATCCTGTAATCCAAAAATGTGTAATATATATTATACAATGATCAAGCTATACAACCAAGCAAAAGAAAAGATTAACTAACCAATTTCTCGTGTGAAACGTAAGTAAGGCACATAATTAGGGCAGGAATTTTTCATAATAACCTGCAGGAGTTTGTTAAATCAAAGCCAGGTCGATGCTTGTAGCAGCTATTTTACACATCCAGAATTCTGTGGGATACGTTTGAATTAAACCGGTCCAACTCGGTAACAGAGCATGGCTTACGCAGAAGTACTTAGGGTATGCTTGGCTAACATAAATTGCGTCAAGCAGCCGCCAGTGCGCTTGTTAACTTGGTAAATCAGTCTAAATTGAAGTAAACTAACGTTATCTGCAACGCAGCTAGAAACTGCTTTCTTGACAATAAACTGTATTTATTGAAACTGTGCGAGCAGCATCACAGTGTGTCTCAGTTATAGCATTCTGATTAGAAAGTTATCATCATGATGTAACTGACGGGCACTGTTTGTCCAACACTACCCTAAATATTGTCTCTGACCACTGATCAGAAAATTACCTTCTATCTATTATTTTCTCTTAGAATCATATAAACCAATAATTTTAAGTTTCCTACAGAAGAACATGTAACAAACGTATGTGTAGTAAAGGGAGGCGACTGGAGACAGAGCGAAAGTATGTATTCTACGCTCCAAGCTTTGTAAGCACATTCGATTTGACGCATTATACGCAATGGTGTATAGTGGAAGACATTTTTTGCTCTGAATGTCCAAAAACCAACATATTTGATCGATACATAAACATTATTAGCTTCCTCAGTCTCTTTAAAGTTTCAGAAAGGCAATAATAACATCGCAATACATTAAGTTTAATGTAAAAGTTATTTTAATACATTTTAAATCCACTATACCTTCGTTTCTTCCATCATCTGTTTTATTATATATAAATTTCGAAGACCAGGTTCCGGGTCCAGTTTAAATGGACGGTTGCTGGTTCCGGTTCCGGTTATTCCCTGATATATAGCAGGGAGTAACCGGAATTCCGGTTCCGGCGAAAATCGTGTTCCGGTTGCGGTTTCGGCAAACGGCAAAAACCATACCGGAACCGGAATTCCGGTTTAAAAATTTTGTTTGAAATTTTTCCATATTTTTGCTCCATCCGTGGTCCAAACATAATGTAATATATATCTACAATGATCAAGTTCCAATACAACCAAGCAATAGAAAAGAAGAACTCAGCAATTTGCTGCGTGAAACGTAAGTAGGGCACATAATTTCAGTAGGAATTTTATATCTTAATCCGCAGGAGTTTGTTAACAAAACTAAGCCAGATTGATGCTTGTAGCAGCTATTTTACACACTTTGAAGTCTGCGGGGTATGTTAGAATTAAACTGGTTCTAGTCGGTAACAGAATATGGATTACGTAGAAGTACTTAGTTGATACGGCTTCGCTAAGATAAATTGAGTCACGCACCAGCCAGTGCGCTTTTATACTTTATAAATCAGTCCACATTGAAGTAAGGTAATGTTATCTGCAGAAATTGCGTTCTTGGCTGTGAACTGTATTTATTGAAACTATATGAGCAGTATCACAGTTTGTCTCATTTATAGCATTCTGATTAGAAATTTATCATCATTGTCATCTAACTGATGGAATAAACTTTTTACGTTGTAAACTTAATGTATTGCGATGTTATTATTGTTATGAAACTGAGGACTACGAGGAAAGTAATAATGTTTTATGTTATCGATCAAATATGTTGGTTTTTGGACATTCAAGCAAAAAATGTCTTCGCTATACACCATTGCGTGTAATGCGTCAAATCAAATGTGCTTTAGCTCAACCATCAATACATACTTTCGCTCTGCCTATCCATCGCCCCCTCCCTTACTACACATTCGTTTGTTACATGTTCTTCTGTAGGAAACTATTCGTTTATATGATTCTAAAATAATAGATAGAAGGTAATTTTCTGATCAGTGGTCAGAGACAATATTTAGGTAATGTTGGACAAACATGCGTCAGTTACATCATGATGATAACTTTTCGGATGGTATAACTGAGAACACAGCTAATATCTCGCACAGTTTTCAATAAAATACAGTTTATTGTAGAAAGCAGTTTCTAGCTGCGTTGCAGATAACGTTAGTTACTCAATTTAGACTGATTTACCAAGTTAACAACCTCACTCACTATAGCTAGCGCAATTTATTCACCAAGCATTACCTAATTTTTGGGTACACTATATTTTTGTACACTAAACAGTTTAAATTCATTTATATTTTCGCACAGATTCACCAAATATATAGAATCACCTAGAGCATCAAATTCACCTAATGTAACAAATATATATTTTATATTTATAAAAATTCCCAATATATTTTTTCGTTTAACAAATTCATTTGATATTTTTTCTTATTTGGTTGCCAAATAGCTAAATAATTGTATCATCTATTACACATTTTTAGAATTACCATGAAGGAGAACCATCAAAAATCTCAAACAAATTTTTAAACCAAAATTCCGGTTTCCACACAGTTTCCCACTATCACCAACCGCTAATTTTCGCTCGCTCGCTGATATTTTTTTTCGTTTTAGAATAATGTTCTGCCAAAATTCATAATAACTATATTTTAACGCTTTATTTTCTCCGAATACGAAGTTCAACTATCTACCGGAACCCGAAGATCACTCACCTTCATATATATATATATATATATGAGCCCTCACTGATGATGGAAATGCAGGTAATCGGAATCCACGTATATATGTAATCAGAATAAATAAATAGCTAGGCCCAAAGATCTCGCTACGTAATTATTCTTAACACTTCGGTCTGCCACCCCGCCCATTTTCATGATCACATAAATATCATTACTATTTCAGGGAACGGATAACTATTTTGTAGTATCATTATGATGTTTGTCGTATTATATCGTTTATCGCGATAAAGGCCTAAATACCACACATTTGGTATTTTGTTGTACCGTTGTTTTTGCCATAAGGCCCCGCCCAAATTCGTTCCGTATCGTAAAAAAAAACAACTGAAAATTTTTGTCAAATTTTACATATTTTGAATTGGTTAGGCCCGATATATTGATAAGTACGAGTTGTGATTGTTGCAACAACTCTATTGTCGATTCCATCGTCTCATAGTTGTACTCATTTGGTTTTATTGTGAGGTTTTATTTTTTCTGTCTGGAGTAAGAAAAGTCAGTGTACGGTAATTTGCGTAGAACAAATTGCAAAGCCAGAAAATATGGAGTTTAAAAAAAAACTTTGTTTGAAAGCCTATGGTGCCAAGTGTAGCCCGATATTTGGGATTACCAAAAAGTTACGAGATGGTTAATAATTTGAGTTGATTAGGTTAAGACTTATGCAGCTAAAATGAGAATTTTGCAATATTTGTGTTATTTTGATATGATAGTTTCGATCAAACCATTATGGTGTTAACTCGGATTAAGAAAAATGGCAGAGCCCTATGCAATGTGAACATAAAAATTCAGAGATATTGCGTAATGCCGCGCTCCGCTCATGGTTCCACTACCGACTGCGTGCACTGAGAATAGAAAAATTCTGCAATATTTGCTGTATTGAAATGATCAAATTCGATCAAACCATTATGGTTTTTAGGTCGAAATTTGCAAATATAATTTTTTACCCAGTAGATAAAGCGCTATTCCTATGAAAATGTCATTACGAGAACATAACAAAATTAAGTACATTCGTAATGCCACAGCCCAACTTTTCTACTCACGATCCTAGGGTACCGACTGTAGGCAATAAGGAAAAAGGGCACGCTTCTACTTGATATTTAATTTTGGCAAGAATTAAATTTCATTTTATTGGACCGTTAAATTTAATAAGAATTTTGCTAAAAAGTTGCAGTAACAAACTAACCCCAAATTTAAAGCCTTAATGAACAGGACGAATTTTTTTCTAAATTTTGGAAATTTTAATGTCCAAATTCTATATAAAGGATTACGACATTTTTTATATCAAATTTATACTTAGTGATTTATAAACTTTTTCAAAAAGTCCGTTGTTTGACTTTTATAAAATTAACAACGCATTTTCTGTGGAATCCATAGCGCATCCTTATTCGCGTCCTCAAGTGACCGTTACTTTACAAGTAAATTGAAAGCTTATCATTAGATTGGCTTTTGTTTACCAAAATTTTGAATTTACAAACTAAATTTATATATAAACTAGATATGAATACTATATATTAACTACCAACTTAATATAACTATGCTAAGCTCAATAGCTATTTTTCTGACTACAACTTTATAATAATGATCATGAACCTAGTTTTTGTACAATACTGAAAGTTTGGAGGCATTTAAAAGTTTTGTGAAACATGCGCACTGATAAAAATTGATACAACCGCGTAAATTCATATTAAGCGTTGTTTGCTTCAGACATCGTATTGCGCGGCAAGCCTCAGTTTTATATTACTTTGATTTGGCTTTTGTTGCTGATAATTATTTCTCAAACTTTTTATAATATAAACATATATTGATTTAGCTATAGACTTTATTGAAAACTAATTACAGTTAAAGGTTGTTGGCTCAAATAATATTGCCTAAAAAAACTAGGCTGGTGTTTATAGCAAACAAAAAAAAAATGGCAGCAGCAGCTAAATTAATACCAATTATTATTCATATTAAACTTTTAGCTAATAAGAAAAAATTTTGTATTTATTCTATATAAACTTAAGTATAGACATAAATGCTTTAAAAAAATCAGGGTTAGAAAAAGAAAAGACACCGGATTATTAAAAACAAACGAAAAAAGACAGTCATCGTGGTGACCAAAGTGCCAAAAAGGGTTAAAGACATTGATATGTAACAGGTTCATTTTGGAGACACAAAAAACGGAAGACTCTCCGCGTTCCGTCAACAATTGCATAAAGAGATTAAAGTGTTCCACCCGTCTTGTCGGGGTGAGGGCAATTGTTGGTATTGATTTGACAAGGGCAGATGCCCAATAGTGGGGTACACGGGTTATATGGTCATAATTACTGTAGTTTTAGGCAGTAACAACTACCGAAAATTCACACACATTGGTTACGGGCTCAAAAAGGCCAAATTATATTTTTGTAATAATTATTCGGTTAAATCATTTATTAAATGTGTTGTGCTATACGGTTATT